>OX467717.1:9329875-9332375 GCA_950111635.1 Agelastica alni
GTGTATGTGCGGGTGTGTATGTGCGGGTGTGTATGTGCGGGTGTGTATGTGCGGGTGTGTATGTGTATGTGTATGTGTATGTGTATGTGTATGTGTATGTGTATGTGTATGTGTATGTGTATGTGTGTATGTGTATGTGTATGTGTATGTGTATGTGTATGTGTATGTGTATGTGTATGTGTATGTGTATGTGTATGTGTATGTGTATGTGTATGTGTATGTGTATGTGTATGTGTATGTGTATGTGTATGTGTATGTGTATGTGTATGTGTATGTGTATGTGTATGTGTATGTGTATGTGTATGTGTATGTGTATGTGTATGTGTATGTGTATGTGTATGTGTATGTGTATGTGTATGTGTATGTGTATGTGTATGTGTATGTGTATGTGTATGTGTATGTGTATGTGTATGTGTATGTGTATGTGTATGTGTATGTGTATGTGTATGTGTATGTGTATGTGTATGTGTATGTGTATGTGTATGTGTATGTGTATGTGTATGTGTATGTGTAGTGTATGTGTATGTGTATGTGTATGTGTATGTGTATGTGTATGTGTATGTGTATGTGTATGTGTATGTGTATGTGTATGTGTATGTGTATGTGTATGTGTATGTGTATGTGTATGTGTATGTGTATGTGTATGTGTATGTGTATGTGTATGTGTATGTGTATGTGTATGTGTATGTGTATGTGTATGTGTATGTGTATGTGTATGTGTATGTGTATGTGTATGTGTATGTGTATGTGTATGTGTATGTGTATGTGTATGTGTATGTGTATGTGTATGTGTATGTGTATGTGTATGTGTATGTGTATGTGTATGTGTATGTGTATGTGTATGTGTATGTGTATGTGTATGTGTATGTGTATGTGTATGTGTATGTGTATGTGTATGTGTTATGTGTATGTGTATGTGTATGTGTATGTGTATGTGTATGTGTATGTGTATGTGTATGTGTATGTGTATGTGTATGTGTATGTGTATGTGTATGTGTATGTGTATGTGTATGTGTATGTGTATGTGTATGTGTATGTGTATGTGTATGTGTATGTGTATGTGTATGTGTATGTGTATGTGTATGTGTATGTGTATGTGTATGTGTATGTGTATGTGTATGTGTATGTGTATGTGTATGTGTATGTGTATGTGTATGTGTATGTGTATTGTGTATGTGTATGTGTATGTGTATGTGTATGTGTATGTGTATGTGTATGTGTATGTGTATGTGTATGTGTATGTGTATGTGTATGTGTATGTGTATGTGTATGTGTATGTGTATGTGTATGTGTATGTGTATGTGTATGTGTATGTGTATGTGTATGTGTATGTGTATGTGTATGTGTATGTGTATGTGTATGTGTATGTGTATGTGTATGTGTATGTGTATGTGTATGTGTATGTGTATGTGTATGTGTATGTGTATGTGTATGTGTATGTGTATGTGTATGTGTATGTGTATGTGTATGTGTATGTGTATGTGTATGTGTATGTGTATGTGTATGTGTATGTGTATGTGTATGTGTATGTGTATGTGTATGTGTATGTGTATGTGTATGTGTATGTGTATGTGTATGTGTATGTGTATGTGTATGTGTATGTGTATGTGTATGTGTATGTGTATGTGTATGTGTATGTGTATGTGTATGTGTATGTGTATGTGTATGTGTATGTGTATGTGTATGTGTATGTGTATGTGTATGTGTATGTGTATGTGTATGTGTATGTGTATGTGTATGTGTATGTGTATGTGTTATGTGTATGTGTATGTGTATGTGTATGTGTATGTGTATGTGTATGTGTATGTGTATGTGTATGTGTATGTGTATGTGTATGTGTATGTGTATGTGTATGTGTATGTGTATGTGTATGTGTATGTGTATGTGTATGTGTGTATGTGTATGTGTATGTGTATGTGTATGTGTATGTGTATGTGTATGTGTATGTGTATGTGTATGTGTATGTGTATGTGTATGTGTATGTGTATGTGTATGTGTATGTGTATGTGTATGTGTATGTGTATGTGTATGTGTATGTGTATGTGTATGTGTATGTGTATGTGTATGTGTATGTGTATGTGTATGTGTATGTGTATGTGTATGTGTATGTGTATGTGTATGTGTATGTGTATGTGTATGTGTATGTGTATGTGTATGTGTATGTGTATGTGTATGTGTATGTGTATGTGTATGTGTATGTGTATGTGTATGTGTATGTGTATGTGTATGTGTATGTGTATGTGTATGTGTATGTGTATGTGTATGTGTATGTGTATGTGTATGTGTATGTGTATGTGTATGTGTATGTGTATGTGTATGTGTATGTGTATGTGTATGTGTATGTGTATGTGTATGTGTATGTGTATGTGTATGTGTATGTGTATGTGTATGTGTATGTGTATGTGTATGTGTATGTGTATGTGTATGTGTATGTGTATGTGTATGTGTATGTGTATGTGTATGTGTATGTGTATGTGTGTATGTGTATGTGTATGTGTAT
>OX467717.1:9339875-9592375 GCA_950111635.1 Agelastica alni
TAAAATAGTTGCTATTAATTTGAACTTGAAAATCCGACCGAATATACTTGTCACTGCTTTCGTCGGTCTTCTGCAACAATATTGATTAACTTTGGTGCCGACATAACTAGTTTAAAAAGGCATGGCGGATGGAAATCACCAAAAATTGCTGAAGGATACATCGAAGAATCTCTTAACAATAAGGTTGAGGTGAAAAATAAAATTTTCACAGTACAAAATATTGAACAAAATAACCCCACTACCTCGCATGTTGTCCAAAATGTTTCTCGTAGTTTCTCCAATTTTCAATAATTGTACTAACTGTCAAATAACTGTAAATATAACAAACTAATGTTTAAATGTATTCTGCAATGCATTGAGCTTTTCAAAACATAAATTAATTCCTTATAAACAACGTGTTTTCAATCATTTATGTAGAACACTAACAACTATAAGGAAATATTTCCTTACAATAGGAAAATGAATATTTGCTAACAGTTAGGAAATCTTGACTTTTTATTTAAGAAATTTTGTCTGGAATGTTAAAATTTCCAAGCGATTTGCGGAAAAAATATTTTCTTTAATCATTCTCGTTACTTTTTGTCCAATATATTAGATGTTGATCGTAGTATGGAAATTTAAGACCCTTAAATAAAACGAGCGTAAATATTTTTCCGCATTTTCTGGAGGGACTCTTTCGCAAAGTGTGTGTCGGTAGTTTTATGAATGTTCCCTGGTTTCCAATCATGTTGTCAAATTGGCGCGCGTTTGTCGGGTTGACAGGTCGGAGTCCGGTCTTGAAATATATGCTGTTTGAAATTCAGTATCGAATGCGAAGAGAGATACGTTAAGAGACCGATATGCCGCCAAATTCACGATTTTTGAATACACAATGCGATTTCTTACACCTTCATCTCTTGTTTTTATTCTCTTTTTTTTATTCCTTTTTACTTCTTCGTTCGCGGTGATTTGCTGAGTTCCCGATCGCTAACACGGGGATGTGATGAACAGTACACCAATTTTTCTTTTAAATAAAACACCAAAGCAATTTAACACTAAGACCGCTGATATATACAGTGTGGAACAGCCAAATGGAATAAATTCGATAACGAATAAATGAGAGCGTGTTGCGAAAAACGCTTGGACACGTCGATTTGTATTTATAGATGCGCATTTTTTTCAAAAAAAAAGTAATTATATAGGGTGTGTCATGTGACAGATGCCGATACCAACTTTTTTATTTTAAATACAACCCCCTGTATATTATTTATTTTTGGATTCTTCAGAAAATTCTAGACATAATTTATGTACAATGTCCAATACCTATCTTTAACTGTTTCGGAAATATTAAGTGTTTTCAGATGTATTACAAAAATTAACTTTAAAAAAAGAAAATTATTTTATTTCACAAATTCGCTACATTACACTCAATATTTATTTCCCATTTAGCTCTTAATATTGAGAAAATAAGCAAAAACCATTAATGCGTTATTTTTTACTGGTATGAAATAAAAAAAAATACAAAAACAGTTTTGTTTATTTTGAGCTCATGGAAGACGATTTCGACAGGAGAACGTATTTTTGTGAACAAATGATGGAAATTTTAGATAACAATGTGATCCAATTGGAAGATGTTTTGTTTTCTGATGAGAGCACATTTACACTTCACGGTCATGTTAATCGTCAAAATTGCCGCTATTGGTCTAATGAGAATCCTAATGAGAATGGCCAGCACGATCTCCTGATTTGACGCCATTAGACTTCTTTTTGTGGGGATATGTCAAAAGTATTGTATACAAAACTAAACCACTCAACTTACATGACTTAAAAAGACGAATCACGCTTGCGATTAGATCAGTCACGCCTGAGATGTTGAGTAACGTTAAAAGACATTTCTACAGATTAGCATGTTGCCAAGACGTTCACGGCGAACATTTTGAACATCTTTTACATTGAAATTAATGTTTTTTTTTACATTATTTGTGAAATAAAATAATTTTCTTTTTTTAATGTTAATTTTTGTAATGCATCTGAAAACACTTAATATTTCCGAAACAGTTAAAGATAGGTATGGAACATCGTACATGAATGACTAGAATTTTCTGAAGAATCCAAAAAATAAATAATATATAGGGGGTTGTATTTAAAATAAAAAAGTTGGTATTGGCTACTGTCACATGACACACTCTTTATAATTTTTTTTTTTGAAAAAAATGCCCATCTAAAAATACAAATCGACGTGTCCAAGCATTTTTCCCAACACGCTCTCATTTAATCGTTATCGAATTTATTCCATTTGGCTGTTTCACACTGTATACTACGGAATTCAAAAACAATATCATGTTCAATATCGAACTCTTAATAACATTAAAATAAACGAGCGAGCCTTACAGTAGTCGTATATGATGTGTAACATTTGACATCTCACCTTAGTAATAATCGATTTAAAACAATATTATGAAAAAATAGGTCAGTTGTTATTATATGAAATAATTTTTCGTAACAAACAATAATTCTTTTTAATGAAAATTGTTTTTTATTAAATTGACACTAGGAGTGACAAAAATCAACCACAAAATTTAAAAAAGCTAAATACTGAAATATTTAATTCAAATAATTATTTATTATAACTTACTTATCTGAATTTTTTATCAATGATTTGCACTTTATTGAGATTTATTTATTTATGTATATAGTTTACGCATATAACAGCAAACTTTATACACTCTACGTTTCGTTAATGTTAAATACACTGATTTTGACTTATTTGGTTTTATTTTCCACTTCTTTGACCATATTTTAACTTTATATACAGAGTGGACCAAATGTTTGGTAACGGATAATTATCTCGTAAATTACATGTCCGAATTGTCCAAAACTAGGGATAAGCCTATTTTGAGATACGGAGATTCCAGATTTGACATTTGCAGTGTTGTCAGATTTTCCGTTTTTCTGATATTATTAGTAACTTTGGTTTTTTAAATACATTACCCTGTATATTCAGTCATACATAACACTTATGATTTTATGGACTCTAAAAGGTCTAGTCAAGGTCTAAACCAGGGGTCTCCAAACTACGGCCCAAAGGCCACATCCGGCCCGCGGACAGATTTTGTCCGGCCCGCGGAGAGCTAGCATACTTGAAAACTCCTTTTATAGAACATATTTTTTATAGCAAATTAAATTTAGTTTACTGAAGTATTCTAATTTTATGTTGAATAATTATTAATATGACATCTACATTGATATGGTCATGAGCTAACTACTCGTAACATTTTTGTAGGTTTATTATTATTGTTTTTGTGATAAGTTGGATAAAGAAACACAGAATTGTAATGAGTAAAGACATGTATAATATGCAGAAAATTTAACTTCAGTATATAATAACTAACAAATTATTGAAATGAATCCAACTAACATTTTATACATTTTAAATAAAAACATAACTTATAACAAGCATAATGACATACGAAATACTAATGAGATTTATGTAATTGAGATTTTCCACTGACAATAGTTTGTAGTTGTGGACTAATTTTACTTGTACCAATTATTAAAAGAGATTTAAGATGCTCATCAGTTAATTTTGATCTGTAAACATTTTTTGTGTACTTCATTTTGGAGAAGGTCTTCTCACACAAATAAGTAGTACCAAAAACAGAAAACAGCCCACGAGCAGTTTTATGCAAATTATCAAATTGTGTCAGTAGAAGACTCTTATAAAATTCCAACAAAGATGAGTTTTGATATTTGTTCTTAATTATATCACTGCACTGTAGATCAATCGTTTCCATTTGAAGTTCCGGGGCTAAGGTTTCAATGTCAGTATCAAAAGGATTCTGAAAAATCTTAATTTGATTCGGAATGGCATTAAAGTCCGAGAAACGAGTATCAAAATTTATTTTCAAAGCACTCAAAGTTTCGATTGCAAAATCGATAGGAAACTCAGACTCAGTGGTGTGGCTGAATATTTCACATGTTTTAAAATGCGAAAAACATTTACTTCGTAGTTGTGATTGAAACAGTATCAATTAGAAATTACAGATAATGACAGGAAAGTTAATAATATGCAGTGTTGCCGTTTTGCGGACTTTAGTCCGATTTGCAGCCTTTTTTAAACATTGCGTACTTTTTCGGACTTTTTTTTTATCAGTGGACTATTTCACTTTTTACCATAATATGGTTTTGGCCCTCGGAACTTACTGGAATAATCAGTATGGCCCTAAGGCTGGAAAGTTTGGAGACCCCTAGTCTAAACAATCATGGAGAAATGTGGTAGATGCATTCTACAATCGATTGGGGTACTATCAACTTACAAATGGAGCACATTTTGAACACTTGATTAAGTAATCATTATGTTAAAAATATTATCTTTTAATTGTTACGTTTTAATGTAGTTGAAAATTGTTTGTATTAAAAAATTATTAATAAAATTAGGCATTGCTACACTTCTGTTTTATTTATTTAAAACATTTTAGACTACATAAAATCATGAGTGAAACATGTAGCTAAACTCGTATTGATGAGGAGATTCCAATGATGACTGAATATACAGGGTGATGTATTTAAATACCAAAGTGAATAATAATATCAGATAAACGGAAAATTTGACAACATTGCAAATGTCAAATCAGGAATCTCCGTATCTCAAAATAGGCTTATCCCAAGTTTTGTACAATTCGGACAAGTAATTTACGAGATAATTGTCCGTTACCAGACTTTTGGTTCATTCTGTATATAAAGTTAAAAAATGGTCTCAAAGAAGTGGAAAATAAAACCGAATGAGTCAAAATCAGTGGATTTAACATTAACGAAACGTAGAGTGTATAAAGTTTGCTGTTATATGCGTAAACTATATACATAAATAAATATTTACTGTTAATATAAATCTCAATAAAGTGCAAATCATTGATAAAAAATTCAGATAAGTACACTACAAAAAATAATGAAATCGAAAAATGTACCCCGCCGTACGAAAGTAACAATTTGCATGTGAAACATGGACGATGACAAAACAAAATGAGAACCGACTAAAAATCGCAGAATGAAGAATTCTTAAAAGGATATATGGACCAATCAAGGACAACGCCACACAAAAATACATAATTAGAACTAACAGGGAAGTGCAAGAACTATATAACCAACCAGATATAGTAAAAATAATAAAGGCAGAGAGATTGATATGGGCCAGACATGTGAAGAGACAAGACCAACGTGTCGTAAAACTGGTGTGGGAAGAGAACCCGGTAGGAAAGCGGCCTCTGGGAAGGCCAAGGATGCGGTGGAAAGATAATATTGCAGCGGACTTATATATATATATATATATATATATATATATATATATATATATATATATATATATATATATATATATATATATATATATATATATCGCGTTAAAACGTGCGTCGGCGTCTTGCGATTCCTAATCTCCATTCCTCTCTATTCGTCCACATGTCCTCTCTCAGATCTCTCTCTTCCATCTCTTTTTGTATGCCTTCTCTCCAGCTCTTTCGTGGTCTTCCTCTTCTTCTTCTTCCTCTGGGGTTCCACTGTAATATTTTCTTTGGGATTCTGTCTGGTGGCATTCTTTGAACATGCCCGTACCATATCAACTGTTTAGTTCTTATTTCGTCTGTGATGTCGTGCTGTACTCCCATTATTTGTTTTATCCTCTCATTTGTAACTCTTTCTAGTCTTGATTTCCCCGCTGCTCGTCTCCAGTAATCCATTTCTGTGGCTCTAATTTTTCTTTCGATCTTTTCTTTCAAAGGCCATACTTCGCAACCGTACATTATTATGCTCTTCACTATCGTGTCGTAAATTCTTTTTTTGTTGTTGTTGCTTATTGTTCTATCCCACAGTACTCCGTTTAACATTGATATTGCTCTTCTTCCTTTCATATTTCTGTCCAATATTGCTTCTTCGAGTGTCCCATCCTTTGATATTCTCATTTCTAAGTAATTGTAAGCTGACGTGTGTTTGATTTTTTGTCCATTTGATAATTGTAAGTCCTGTTGCACTCCCCCAATACACATATATTCCGTTTTTTCTACATTAACCTCTAGTCCCCAAATTTTATATTCTTCTATAAGTTTTCGTGTCATATACTCTGTGTCGTCTATGTCTTGGCCGACTATAATTTGATCGTCTGCGAATGAGAGTGTGTATAATGTTGTGTCCTCATCTAAAGGTATGCCCATGTTTTGGCATTTCCGTTTCCAATTCGCTAGTGCCCGTTCCAAATATATTTTAAATAATGTTGGTGACAAGCAACACCCTTGTTTCAGCCCTTTTGTGATATTAAACCCTGTTGTTAGGTTTTGTCCAACTTTAATTCTTGATTTGGTTTTATTGTATAATGACTTTACTCCTTTTATCAGTTCAATATTAATGTTGGAAGTTTCCAGAGTTTCCCAAAGTTTAATTAAGGGTACGCTGTCGTATGCTTTCTTTAGGTCAACGTACAGTATATGGATCTCTTGATTGAGCGGACTTACGGACCCTAAATATCCAACGACCAGAAGAACTTATGATGGACCGCAGCAAGTGGAGGCAAATTGTAATGCCAGCGAAGACCCACCCCGGGTTGTAAGCTACAGAGAGAGAGAGAGAGAGAGAGAGAGAGAGAGAGAGAGAGAGAGAGAGAGAGAGAGAGAGAGAGAGAAATTTACAAGATAATTGTCCGTTTCCAGACTTTTCGTCCACTCTGTATGTTATTTTCTAAAAGTTCTGATGCAGTGGTTGGATATGAATTCGAGCTTATGATAGCCGTGTAATCAGCAAATGTAGCTGTTGTTATGCCATGTGTTGTTAGTTAGTCAGCGGTATAAAGCAAGTAAAATATAGGTCCCAGCACACTTTCCTACGGAACTCCTGCTTGAATAGGTAGGATGTCTGTAATTTCCTTCTCATATTTTACTCTAAAGTGTCTGCAAGATATAATACATAGTTTATATAACAGCCCTTAATACCATATGTTTATATTAAATGACAGTGACAGAAATCAACCTTAAAATGGCCAAATGATGGCCATCACTAACCGCGTGCTAATTCGTCAAATCAAATATCGGAAAAATGTTTGACGTCTATCTGACGGTCAACTTTAACCGCGCGCTCATTCTTCAAATAAAATGTTACTATTATTTTTACACATTTCACGAAATTACCCTCACAAATTGCGAGTAAGCGAGAGGAAAGATGTAACACATTCAAGTAAGCGAGAGCAAAGATGTTACACATCAATAAAGTAAAAATCAATAAATGTAAATATTTATTAATTTTAAATGGGCAATTTTTAATGGGCAATTTTTGAACTGGAGATACTACACACCAAAATATGGCGATTGAGCTTAACATGTCTTATACAAATGTTTACGAGATCCACAGTGTATTTAAAGTTGGAATTTTAATTTGAAGTTTTTTAATAATTTTGTGATCTTAAGCAGCATCGTCTTGAAAATGGGCAACTTTATGTTGTTTGGCATGAAAATTACGAGTTTTATGCTGAATTTAGCACTTTTCATACAGGGCGTTAGCTACACCCTGTTACTTAGGTAAATTACAACATATCTTTTTTGCCTAATTAGTTATTGCTAAAATGACTAGAAAATATAAAAGGCAGTTCAATTTTGAATAAAAAAGGTACTCTTGTTTATTTCATGTAATTTCAGGTAATAATGCTTTTCTTTTAAGAAGTCTTCTTTGCGTTTATTCGAATTTGGGTTAGGTAGAATTTGAAAACGTGTGATTGCAGAGTGTATGTATGTTATCGAATTTAATATACCAGCGTAAAGTCATCCAGTAGCTGAAGAGAGTCCGTATAATGTTGGGGTGGAGGTCGGGAAATAAAAGGGCGTTTCTATGGTAACCGAATTCCACCAATCAGCGGTTTCATTATTTCATAGCACACTATACAAGCACTACCGTTGTACGATAAGTACAACGCAACCAAAATAATATGAACAGGGTTCTATCAAAAGCAAACTTTGTTCAATTTATGATTGTCGTATGTAAATCCTGAAAAAATATGCAAAGAAAAAAAATAGTACGATACAAAAAATTGATGAATATTTATTTAATTTTTTGATGGTTGCATTATTATTTTCTAACACAAAATATTAATTTGGGTACGTTCATGGTCTGCTTTACTTGTCAAAAAACCCAAACTTTGTTGTCGAATAAAAACAATATAAAAAATTTCTATTAACTATTAATTAAATTTAATAATAAATAAAAATTAATGCCTAATTATTTATATTATTTAACAATAATTTAAATTAACCCTTTATTAAATAAAATTAGAAGCTTGATATCTTCACATTTTTATTATATGGCAAATAAAATGGTTGTTTTTTTTCGATACTTTTGGTCTATATATAATAGTTGATTTTTCACACTCGTGTGCTTACGGCTCTTGCTACAATATTTCCCACTCGTGTGAAAAATGTTACTTTCCGCACTCGTGATGTAATATATTTCCCATACATTGATAAATTCCACGATGCAAGCTTTTTGTTTGCCCATATACGTTTTTTTTAAATACACCTAAAAATCAAAATGGGGTGCAGTATTTAAAAACTTTACCCCATATATTTTGTATGTTGTAAATTTATGAATACACATATTTATTATTATTCGTTTTTTACTGTCTGACTAGCTTGTACCTTTTATTTTATATTTATGTATACATTGTAGTGCTAGAAAGTTATTACTGTTATTATTTGTAGAGGATTCCTGACAGCTCATAGGTGTATTAGAGACGTTCTTGAAGAAAAAGTGGCACTGTTTGTTCCTGTTATTGGTGTGAATTTTGTTGGCACTTTTCTGCCTTTTGCTAAAACAAAAACCAAATTTCTTTATAAAGTTGTTATTCACCAGCAGTGAACCAGTCTTAAACCCTATAGAGCGTGTTTGGGACTATCTAGAACAGCGCATAAAATCTCGTAATATTCCTTTAATCATCCTAGATGACTTGAAACTCGTTTAAGTAGATGTAAAGTATATAAGGAATTTTATGATAGAAGCCTCTTAGAACGAATGAGAACTGTCATGAGAACCAGATTAATTACTAAAATCGTTTTCATTTTTCTAGTTTTTCTCTTTTTGGTAAACAAAACTTTATTGTTGCAAAAATGTTAAAAAAAAGATGTGTGCACTATATGCGCATATTGTCAAGCGGTACTCAAAGCTTTGACATCACGGAGAATAGACTCAAAAATAGTCCGGGAATGTCCTGGAAACCTACGAACCTTGGCTAACCAAAACAAGGTCACTTTGTCTTGGGTGCCAGGGCATAAAAGTATTTCTCGTAACGAAGACAAAACTAATAATAGGGATACGCAAGGCCAGCGTTAAAGCAGCGATCAATGGCTAGATCCACTCTCAGCATCAGCTAAAGTGGGCACAGCCCACAGCCCATGCTGAAAGAACCCTCACCTAAGCAGGCAGGAAAGTTGCTCTCGCTAAGTAGGGAAAACCATAAAACAGTTGTAGGGATTTGTAACTGACACTGGTCTTTGAAGAAACATCCGCACAATATAGGCGTCTTTGACACATAACCTATATGCAGATTATGTAATGAGGAGGAGGCTACAGCCACTTGTATTATCTTCGAATGTGAAGCCACCACCCAATGGAGGCACTACCTGGGTTGTATACAAGACCAAGGAAGTGATTAACCTGGGGCAATAGCAGTACATAAGCTTCTACTCCTTAACAGGAGAATTAAAGAAATGGGACTAAACTAAGGAACTGAAAAGATACAAAAAGCAGACAATGCTGAAGTGCCTATGGAAAAATTAGATCTCTTCCACAACTCGTATTTACTCATTCATTCATTCATGTGGGCATATAAAAAGTGAAACTTCTAAAGTTTAAACGGCTAGGATTAAATTTAATTATACTGAATATACAGTGAATATTATAAGGATTGGAATGAAATTTATAGAACGACATACTAGTAGTGTATGTTTTCAAGACGATGCTGTTTAAAATCATAAAATTATTAAGAAATTTTAAATTAAAATTCCAACTTTAAATGCCCTGTATCTCGTAAACCTGCAACATTTGTATAAGACATGGCTCAATCGCCATATTTTGGTGTGTGGTATATCCAGTTCAGAGATTGCCCATTCTTTATAAATCACCCTGTATAATTGGATATAATGAAAAAATTTAAAAAATCCGTATTTGAAATAAAATAACAAATCAATTTGGAGATTATGTACTGTTACGCACAAAACACAAAAGTCATTGTCAAAGAAGCATTGGTTCATTCTTATTTCTTAATTTATTTTAGTCATCTGTATAAACCAAGGTTTTTTGCCATCATTCCTTATTTTATTTTATGTTTTTTCTTATTTTATTTTATTTGCTGCATAAACTCGCCTTGAACTTCTCTAAATAATGCTTAGCGCGTTTTAAAAAAATCATCTTAATTTATTTGATGAATACGATGGCAAGTTTAAAGACAAAAGTGAAAAATTCTTCGAATGCTCGAAATTACGTGTGCGGTTTAAAATAGATCTCAAGCTTTAAATGAATTCCTACCGACTTTCCTCTATTACAGTTTCAAAGCTTTCATATCGATGCGTTACACATTTTGGTTTATTTTATTGTAAACTAGCTTTTGCTCGCGACTTCGTCCGCGTAGAAGTCAAAAATGGTTCTAATGGAATTTTTAATTGGTTTTTTAAGTTATTAATTTTGTTGTAAAATACACTGCTGTCTATATGTATGGAATAAATTCATTTTTATCGTTATTATGTATTTTTTCAATAAAAACTAAAACAGGTCGTTGAAAGTGGCACGGTGTTATTATCTTTGTTGGGATTATGGATAAAAGTGACGGTGTATTATTTTAGAATGAATGAAGATTTTATTCATTGGAAGATTTTCTTTATTGAAATTGAGTTTTCGGAAGTGTGTCTTAGCACCATCAAGGATCGGAGAGAAATAACTGCTTGCAGCTTTATTACTACAGTTGTCCTTTTTACATCGTGTAACATTTAGTGTTTATGCAGTCAATACAATGCTCGAATTGTACCTGGTTTTATGACTCGTAGTTCGAATACTTTAAACTATACTTCTCCGAAATAATAAGATAAAACCTTTTTCAAGGGTGATATTGTGAAATATTACTTAAAAAGGAAAACTTTTACTTTCAGAATAAAACATTGAAAATATGATATCTTAAAAAGAATGATTTTTGTATAGACGAACTCAATATTTCAACAATCTTTTTACAACGAAATCGAAGTACTACACCTACCGCAGTACTTCTTTGTAAACAATATTTTTTGGTTTTCCTTCGGGTGCTAGAATCACCAGGCTATTCTGTGCGCTTACTCTGGAGCATGCCACATAAATTGGATGGAGTTTACCCTGAACAAGGAATCGACAATAAAATATTATTGAATAAATTCAATCTACAATCTCTTTAAAACCGAAGAACCCAGCATTCAATAATTTTTATCTATAACAAAATAATTAATCTGATTAACTGTTCAGAATTACTTTCCCACGTTAACTTCCATGTTCCGCGATTAAACTCTAAAAATGAATTTACTTTTTACCTACCAAATTCAAAAACTAACATATTACTCAAGTTAAGAATCATATTAAGAAACTTTTACAAAAAATACAGGGTACATACATACATAAAGTCACGCCTTTTTCCCATGGGGGTAGGCAGACACCACTTCCTTCCACTTGCTACGGGTCTTACACACATCTTTTGCTTCCTCTACATTCATCAGTGCTCTCATACATACTCGTCGATTGTTGGTACTCTTGACCTGGCCTTTTTTTAAAACAATGTTGATCTGATCAAGATATGTTCTCCGAGGTCGACCTCTACCGACTTGTCCATTTACACTCGCCTTATAAATTTGTTTCGTCAATCTTTCTTCGTCCATCCTTTCTACGTGTCCAAACCATCTAAGCATTCCTTTATCTATCTTTGTAACCACATCATCTTTTACACAGCGTTCTCTTATCTCACTATTCTTTACTTTATTAAACCGAGTCACTCCGGCTATACTTCTCAGACTACTCATCTCCGCATATCCTATTTTCATACTTCTTTTTCCAAACAACAATTACTACCATACATAAGTGTAGGAACCAACACACCTCTATGCACAGCCAGACGTGCCTTTTTAACACTTTTAGGCTATTCATAAAGCTATGCAGTGCCCCATTCATTTGTCTTCCTGCCAACACCCTTCGCTATATGTCACTGTTATACTTTCCATCTCTCGTAAACTTTAAACCCAAGTACACAAATTCCTTAACTTTTTCCACTCTTTCTCCCTCAATCGAAACTCCACAGTTTGTCATGCTTTCTTCTCTTTCAAAAACCATTACTTTCGTTTTGCTTACATACAGGGTGTGGCGCAAAAGGTTTTAAATCCTTCATTTGCCATTATTTACTATGAAATACAAACTGGTAAAGAAAACTGTCAAAACAACATAAAAAATTAACGTTCTAACATCACATCTTTGACAGTGAAGGCCTACCTTTTACTAACGTTGATTTAATTAAGTGTTGTTATGTTTTAACTAAGATAAAAAAAGTCAAAGCATATTGAAAATATACCTATAAAATTAGAAAATAATGAATATATCAACAACAACCAAACAAAAGCGGATACATTTAGTACATTTTTTACCAATTTGGGGTAAAAAATGGCAAATAAAATAAATTAAAGAATAATTCTGCACCTGGCCCAGATAATTTAACAGTAACTACGATAAAAAACATACATGAATATATTCATCCATTAACGCATATCATTAATCTTTGCTTCCAATCAGGACAAGTTCCAAGTCAATGGAAGGAATCAGTTGTCACCCCCGTTTATATATCCGGTGATCCTGGAGAACTAACCAACTATAGGCCAATTTCAGTAATCAATAACTTGGCCAAAATTTTTGAAAATGCGGAAAAAAACCAGATTAATTGATTTTTTAATATTTACAATGTAATTGCAGAATGTCAGTATGGCTTTATACAAAACTAAAGCACTAAAGATGCAGTAGTTAATTTTCTGGAAAAGACGGTTGGTGTAGTAGACGATTCATTAAAGTGTGTTGCAGTATTTCTCGACTTAGCCAAAGCATTTGACACCGTCTTCCATAACATTTTACACGACAAACTTAATAACTATGACATAAGGGGTGTAGCACTGGAACTCCTAACGAATTATTTATCAAACAGAACCCAGCGTGTAAAAATCGGCAGAGACAGAAGCTCGAACTTCATAGTAAAGGTGGGTGTTCCACAAGGGACAGTGCTGGGTCCAATTCTTTTTCTCATTTACATGAATAACATTACACAAATTGATAACTTCATTGGTAATATCATATGCTATGCGGATGACACTGTAATCATTTTCACTGGAAAAGAATGGCAGGAGGTTAAACTCACCGCAGAAGCAGCTTTGGGAAAGATACGTTTGTGGTTAAATAATAATCTATTAACCCCTTAATGTATTGAAAACAAAATGTATTACATTCAGTTCAAACATTGTAAAACAACCTGAAATAAAACTGCACACTAAGGACTGTCAAAAAAATCGATTGTAACTGTCCCTTGATACATAAAGTTTCCCAAATTAAATATTTAGGTGTAATACTTGACCAACATATACGTTGATCACATCATATTGTCCAAGTTAACAATAGACTTAGAGCTTTAATGCATAAATTCTATGTTCTTAGGGAAATTCTTTAAAAAAAAAAATTACTAATACTTTATCATTTCCTAGTGGAATCTTTATCAAGATATTGTATAGTGGCCTGGGGTGGAGCATTGAACACCGCTATTAAAATTTTAGAGACAACACAAAACACTTTTTTAAAAATAATCCTAAAAAAAAAAAAGCTATTTTCGACGACATATTGTATGATGAATCGATTGTACTAAACATTAAACTACTTTTTGCTTATTAATGTATAATGAGAATACACAAAAACGCCGAAAAATTTAACCACAAAATCACACGTTTAACTCGATCAGTTATGAATATGGGGATTTCTCTACAATTTTTTAAAAAATCGGTAAGTCAAAGATCATTATCTTTCGTTGGTCCAAAATTTTTCAATACAATCCCGTTACACCTCAGACAGTTAAAAAAATTTAAAAAATTCCAAATTGAGATCGGAAAATATTTAACAACCAACCGAAATAGAATTTTTGATATAATAGCATAATAACCTACAAGCTTCTGGTTCATCGTCGTTTCCGTCTGCTATTCCTTGCGTAATGCATGGTCCTCTTTCTGTTGTTTAGTTTTATAATTGTCTAAGTTTCTTCATCTCTTTACCTTGTTTTCACTGTGTCTTAGTTAATTCGTATTTTCGTATTTTGGTCCCCTCTTTCCAAGCACCTTTCCCTGTAGGATAAGCTGCAACAGACCGTATCTTTCGCTGTTTCTCATGATGTGTCCCAAGTATTCCAATTTCCGACTTTTGACTGTACTCATATTCTCCATTTCCTTGTTTAAAATGTCGAGTACTCTTTTGTTTCCTGACTTGCTAGCCACAAAAATACACGTAGAAAAGTCGTTCAAAGTCCTCTTTCCGAAGAGAGACGAATGGATGAGGGGACAAATCCTCTTCCCAGAGACTGAATACGTAATGTACACAGATGGCTCAAAAACCCCAGATGGAGTTGGGGCCGGTGTTTTCAGTAGGAAACCAAAGATAGAAATATCTACCAGTCTTGGCAGGTATGCTACAATCTTTCAGGCTGAAGTCTTCGCTATCGAATTGTGTGCAAGAGAGTTGACCAACAGACCTCTAGCAAACAAAAACAAATATAATATCAGACAGCCAGGCTGCTTTAAAAGCACTGAGCTCCAACAAGATTAATTCTAAACTTGTATGGAATTGCATCGAATCCTTAGAGTACCTTGGTGCGAACAACAGGGTGACCCTACTGTGGGTACCTGGGCACCAGGGGGTGGAAGGAAACGAAAAAGCCGACACCCTTGCAAAACAGGGGGCCGAATCTGCATTCACTGGACCAGAACCGGTATTTGGAGTCTCCACAAGTGCCGCCAAAACAATTATTTCGGACTGGGCGGAGAGGAAAATACTCACGTACTGGTCCGACATACCAGGGCTAACCCACCCGAAGGCGTTTTTACCGTTACAACCCTAGAGAAACACAACTAAGCAGATCCTAGAATGGAGCAGAAATGACCTGCGTATTCTAACAGGACTGCTTACGGGACACTGTCGTCTAAGATACCACCTCAGAAAGATAGATCTGAACCAACAAACGGACTGTCGGTTCTGCTGCGTGGAAGACGAAACTGCTGAACATATACTATGTTCATGCCCCGGCCTGGGAAGAATAAGGTTCAACATATTTGGTTACACTAACCTAGAACCTACCGATTTTAAAAAAATCTCACCCTATACAACCATGAACTTCGTAAGAAGGGCTGGATTGTACGGTGAACTGTAGCCTCTAGGGGTGAGCCACAATAGACCTACTAAGGGTCGCGGTGGAGGAGCGACCACGCCCCACTCACATGAAACCTAACCTAACCTAACCTAACTCTTTTGTTTGTAACATGGGCTGTCCAAGGAATTCTTAGTATACGTCGATACGCCACATCTCAAATGCGTCCAACCTTTTACTGGCTGCATCTGTTACAGTCCATGACTCAACTCTATATAGGAGCACATGAAACACATAGCATCGGAGAAGTCCTATTTTAGCTGTTAAGTTCAGAAAGTGGCATTTAAACAATTTCGACATTCCTGCTGATGAATGAATGATGAATATCTGTTAAATAAAGGTGGCGACAACACTCACCCTTGTCGCACGCCCTGTTGGAATTTTATTTCATCAGTCATCTGACTTTTGTTTTTAGCTTGAGCTGTTTGATTCCAGTAGATTTTTTATTATCTGGAGGTCATTGTTGTCAATGCCTATCTTCTTCAACACTTCTATCAACTTCTTATGTTTTACTCTATCAAAAGCTTTCTGATAGTCCACAAAGCATGCATGTATGTCACAGTCCATATCTCTGCATCTCTGAAATAGAACTTGTATGCAAAACAATGCCTCTCTTGTTCCTGTAGAAAACTAAGGTATAAAAGGACGGATATTCTCAGTAAAATTACCCATAAAAATGACGCTACCTCCCGGACTATAACCTTCGCATAGATGATGATCTATTTGTCTTGATGTTGATTTTCATGTTGGGGATAAAACGTTTAGATGCAAAGACCCATTAATTTTAAAAAAAATTTGTTTGTCAACAGCGTCAATATTCGATAAAATAGTAAACGATATAGAAAGTCAAAAAGATTATTTTACATATAAATTGTACTTTTACAGCCTCGCTAGAAGAGCGAATGGTCGAATGTAGTGCTATCGGAACCATATGGTACGAATGGACCAAAAAAGCGGACGTTCAAGACGGTTTTCCCACGGCAATGATAAAAAGTCGAAACATTTCAACAATTTCGTGGTGGACGGTCAACTTTATGCCGACTACTACATTCTTTACTGCCTATTTACGAGTGCCATCGAAACGAAGGAACCAAAATTATGGCTACACTAAAGCCCGGCCGTAGACAAACGTTAGGCAAAGGGATGATCAATAAAATGTCTTTTTATTATGTGCATATAATTTATTTAAATTTATCAGAGCGGTTTCAAAAGCCACGACCTTAATCTAACATCGAAAGTAAGAATGCTTCGCTGTTACGTGTTCCCAGTGTTGTTTTATGGAGCAGAATCATGAACAATCACTCAATACTCCACAGAAAAGCTTGAAGCATTTAAAATGTGGCTGTATCGGCGAATACTTAATCTACCTTGGACCCACGTCACGAATGTTAGAGTGCTCGAGAGAATAAATAAAGATATGGAGATCATAAAGAAGATCAAGACTAGGAAGCTTGAGTACTTTGGTCACATAATGCGGAATGGGAAACGTTATAAGCTTCCACAGCTGGTTCTCCAGGGGAGAGTCCTATCACGAAGAGGACCTGGCAGGAGGAGAATCTCTTGGTCAAAGAATTTCAGAATTTTGTTTGGTACCACAACCACCGGCCTTTTCAGGGCAGCTATTTCAAAGGTTCAACTTGCCATGATGATCGCTAATATCCGTTAACGGATGAGCACTTAAAGAATAAAGAAGAAAAAGGTGTCAACCTAGAAGGTCATCTTGAGTGCTTGCTCGTCAAGTTAGCACAAGAAGATATCCATAAATTATCGACATTCACGATGTAACTAACCCACATTAAAATTGTATAATCATATAACATTAAAAGAGACAAAAAATAAAGTTAATTTCATATTTAGGTTCTGTTCAAACGAGCAGAACGAAGAAATGTAGAAAAGAAATTAGTATATTTTGTTCTGTGTTTCTGTGGTGATGGTTGGTTGGTTGGTTTGTAGGCTGACGAGCAAGAGACCGGATTAGCACTTGACCTCTCTGTGACACTGCGACCAGCTGGGGTCTTTTGTATCACTATTTCGTCAGTGGTTTGTACCATTTATTATGTTCAGTAGCCTGTTTATGAGGTTTTTCGGATTCATGCCCGTTTCCTGATCTCCCCGAAAGTTCTTTGACGCCTGATTCCTAAGGTGTCGCATTCGAAGATGCTGTGAGAGGCCGTTTCTTCCTCTTGACAACGTAGTCTGCAATCCACAGGTTTTCTGAGTATTCCTATGGTGTTCAGGTGCTTCATTAAGCCGATTCAGAAGGTCAGCTGTCAGAGTTTGGCTTGGGTGCACTACCACGACTTTGCTGTGTATTTGCTCGTTGCTTTGTTTCCAGTGTTGTTGGTGTCTTTGTTTTAAGCACTCGTTAATCAGGGTCCTGCATCGGTTTTTACTGATTCTAAGCACAGGTTCTGACCCTGTGAATGGTGTTTCAGATGGTTGTCTTACTAACGGGTCTGATTTGCCCGCTATTCCATTATGACCTGACACCCACATCAGGGTGACCTTATTGTGTTTTGCCAGCTCGAGAAGTCCTTGGAGGCATTCCCAGACCAGTTTGGACCGGTATGGCATACGTTTCAGCTTAAAATATCGTGGAGTGTTTGCCAAGTGGTATTATGTAATCCCTTCTTGGCCTCACTCCATGTATTACTACTTCTGTTCCTTCATCTGTCTTTGAACCGTCTGTAAGAGAATACCAGACTATTTCTTCTGATAATTGTAATTCTCTACTCGAGCCCCGTGCATTCCAGTCAAGCCGTGTTTCAAATGGTTTTTCGAATGAGTGTAGTGGTTGCATGTAGTCTGAATCATATAAAGCTCGGCTACGTCAACTACATGAGTGATTCTGGTGTGCTCAGTTGTTCGGATTCTCCAGTGGTGATGGTCGACTATTACATAATACGAGATACAAAGATATTTTATTGGTTATGCCACGTGCACACGGATCCATTTCTACTTTGAAGGGATAATCCTTTACCACTAAATTTGCTACGAACTTTATGCACTTGTTGGTGTTAGAAACCTTAAGGGCAGGCACAGACGGGCAATTATTGTAACGCGCAGTTGTGTCGCTCAAAATGGCACTATTTTAATTTTGATCGCACACATGAATAACTATTTTGTAACAGGTACCAGTAAGTGACATCGACAAGAGTTAGTGAGTAAACCTGACACAGTCAGGGGAGTCTCACATTAGACGTTGAGCTTTCAGACTCATAACCTCTCCATAAAGGATTTTCTTCACCTCTGCAAAAACACAAAAAGGCGTAAGCTAACTTATCAACATTATTGATTAGGTTGTATTATCATTCCTTTTTCTTAAAAGCTAGTCCTACACTAGCCACATCTCAACCTCTAGAGCTTTTTGTTTATTCTAGTTGCGAGATGTTGGTGTTAAACCCTCTTGTTAGTTAATTACCGTTGATGCCAAAGCTGCCACAGCTTTAATTAAAATATTATACAATAAAATATAATAGAATAGAGTTTTTATTCAGTACCTACCAATAACAGCAGATTATTACAGAGAATTATAATAATTGTGTATGGTACAGGTCAACATTACAGGGGATATTTCAATGTTATTAAAAAGTTTTTTGAGCACAGTAGAATCATGTAATGAAGAGGTTTATTGTCTTTGGAAAGATTTGACTTTTAGTAATTTTTTGTTAACAAAAAAAATTGTGTTATTTTAACTGCTCAAAAAAGCACCGTTTACGCCTCTGGTAAACGGTATGCCCATGCCCACCTTTTTCCGATTCTAACTACTAATTCACCGATGGGCATCATTGTCCACGACCGCGATGGATTATAGATTAAATTTAATTTGTGTCTACAATAAGGGCTATCGTTATTTTTGTTTATTTTATTTTTTATGTATTTTTTTTTTCGAACAAACCGAAAAAAAACTTTAAAGACACGCTTCCTGAAATTCTTCGTCTTTTGATTCTCCAAACTGACGAGCATTTTTTTTTTTCTTTTTTTCTTATTTTTTAATCGAATATTTCTTTTCCGTTTAGCTAGAATGTTTCAAAAACTTTTGTTTTTGTGTTTCAGCGGAGTTGTTGATTTTTCTATGGATGGCTTACTTCTTGTTTGAAGATTTTGGAAAATATTTCCCTAGAATCCATGTCTAAGCCGACAGATATCATGCCAGTTAGGTACGACTTCGAAATGCAGTTTGAAGTGGTTATAAACAACCACCAAGTTTGCACAGAGAACGGACCTCAACTAGGAAGGGATGCTTTAGTGTGGTAGACTGATGGATCCAAGATGGATGAAAGGGTTGGAGTGGGCGTTATAGGTCCAAATTTTTGGCTCTCAAAACCACTTGGTAACACCCCAACCATCTTTCAAGCAGAATTACATGCCATAGAGACATGTGCCCTGGAGTGCATCGAAAGAAACACCCGAAGGTCAGAAATCTATATTTTATCAGATAGCCAAGCAGCACTAAAAACTCTGAAGTCATACACTTGTGAGTCTAAGCTGACTTGGGACTGTAAACAGTCCCTGAGACAACTGGCAGCAAAAAATCAGCTTACTCTGATGTGGGTTCCAGGTCACAAGGGAGTTAAAGGCTACGAAGAAGCAGATTGCCATGCCAAAGAAGGGGCAAATACAAAATTTTCCGACCCAGAACCCTTCTGTGGACTTTCCAAAGCCCACTTGAAAGAAGAGGTTCGACGCTGGGAAACAGATGAAATGAAATCTCACTGGCATAAAGTGCCAGGACAAAGGCAAGCGAAAAGGCTAGTAAGTCTTTTGCCAAGGAAAGCTAAACAGCTTCTCGAGTTGGACAAGAAAGACTTGAAACTGGTGACGGGACTTCTCACTGGACACTGCTCTCTAAGGTACCACCTGAAAAAGATGGACAAAACAGAGAGTGATAGTTGCCGCTACTGCGAGAACTTCGCTGAAACTGCAGAACATTTGCCTTCGATATTAGAAACTTAGCCCCTAGAAAACTGATAAACTTTACTCGAAGTCTCGGAATCCCGGGCCTTGAATAGATTAAGGGTTATGCACAAAAGATCTGATAGGTCGAAGTGCTTGTGAGGCAGCATGGCCTTTACGACCCACCCTACAATCTACTTCTTGTGCAATTTGTCGTTTTCTAGCATTACGAAAATTTGTTTTAGCTTGACCAATGCGTTTTTCGCTTTTTACTTCAGCGAAAATGTAATAAATTATTTTAACAATTAGACGATTTATCGTTATTACTTATTACTTTTTTGGTTAATGTTTACACGGTATTTTTCAGCTAAAGGGTACAACATTGCACCGCTGTCAACCGATCTCCAACTCCTTAATCAGTATGTTAAGAAATTAAGACTTTGGCCAAACAAAAAAAAAATAAAATAAGCTCATTCCACCGGAACAATAAAGAGGCAAAATGAGAGTTTTAATGAGCGACTGACGCACACCAGCCACCTTAAATATTTGGGAATCACTCTCGACCGGTATTATCACCTAGAAATAACCAGCCAAAAACTAAAAACCCGAAATAACATATTAAGAAAGCTGACCGAAACCCCCTGGGGAACAAAAGCTAATAACCTGCGCACTGCTCACTGTTTACTCGGTGGCAGAACACTACGCCCAGTTTGGTACACGCGAAGAAAATAGATGCTCACATAATGCCATCATATGGATCGTCTTAGGAAGTTTAAAAACAACTTTACTTTCCTGGCTTCACGCCCTATGCAACACAGCACTTTCCTCGCTCAAACGACCACAGACAACTGTCCGAAAATGGAAGAAAACTAATAACCCCTTTGTGTCTGAGTATATACCTATCCGAAAAATAATGGTCCACCTACCTACTATCCATCTGGCAACGAGGAAGCAGACTACCCTGCCAAAAAAGGGCAAATACACAATTTTCTGGCACATAACCTTTCTGTGAACTCTCAGTATGTTCTTCTCCCATTCAGTGAGGATTTTCTTTAAACGAATAGCGGCAATCTTTTACGATTAGCATGACCGTGAAGTGTAAAGGTGTACTCCTATTAATTGATGAGACTATCTATAACTTTCATAAAGGTGATGAGGCAATAATATTGAAACTTTTTTAAATTCTTGACAAAATTTATTCACATTTATTTCTTGACAGTTTCAATAAACAAACAAAAAAATGAAGATCAATTAAGCTCGAAATAGGACTTTTTCATCCCAAAGAACATAAAATGTACATAGTAATGTCTGGAGGAAAATAAATTCGCCTTATTTGAGTACCCATAATCAATTAAATTGATATTTACAAATTATCATGTTATAACTTATGCAATACTTGGGACACGTGGGAAACGACACACCATGCTTAAAGCAATTATACAAGGAAAAATCCAGGGAAAGAGAAGTGTAGGAAAGAGAAGAATATCATGGCTGCGCAATTTGAGGGAATGGTATGGATGCACTTCAAACGAACCTTTTGAGCTGCCGCCTCCACGATCAGAATAGCTATGATGATTGCCAACCTCCCCCGCGAAGAAGGCACGTGAAGAAGAAGAAAAACTTATGTAAAATTCAAGGAGAAAATACAGCATTGCTCTAAAAGGATATACATCAGTTTATATTTATAACAGTACCGATGATCAAGTCATATTAGCGTTATCTGAAGAGGAGTTGCAGGCGATGGTTAATGTTATGCATGATTCCCTGAAAATCAAAGGGATGAAAATAAATGTGAGCAAAACGAAAGTAATGGTTTTTGAAATAGAAGAAAGCATGACAAACTGTGGGGTTTCGATTGAGGGAGAAAGAGTGGAACAAGTTAATGAACTTGTGTACTTGGGTTCAAAATTTACTAGAGATGGAAAGTATGACAGTGACATTGAGCGAAGGGTGTTGGCAGGAAAACAAATGAATGGGGCACTGCATAGCTTTATGAATAGCCAGAAAGTGTCAAAAAAGGCACGTCTGGTGGTGCATAGAGGTTCCTACACTTATGTATGGTAGTGAATGTTGGGTTTGGCAGAAGAAGCATGAAAATAGGATTAATGCTGCGGAGATGAGTAGTCTGAGAAGTATAGCCGGAGTGACTCGGTTGGATAAAGTTAAGAATAGTGAGATAAGAAAACGCTGTGGTGTAAAAGAAGATGTGGTCACAAAGATAGATAAAGGAATGCTTAGATGGTTTGGACACGTAGAAAGGATGGATGAAGGAAGATTGACGAAAGAAATTTATAAGGCGAGTGTGAATGGGCAAATCGGTAGAGGTCGACCTCGGAGAACATATCTCGATCAGATCAAAATTGTTTTGAAGAAAGGCCAGGTCAAAAGTACCAACAACCGAAGAGCATGTATGAGAGCACTGATGAAAGTAGAGGAAGCAAAAGATGTGTGTACGAACCGTAGCAAGTGGAAGGAAGTGGTCTCTGCCTACCCCTATGGGAAAAAGGCGTGACTTTATGTATGTATGTATTTTCATTTTGAGGTACATCAGGTACAACATACCTAGGAATCAAAAATAAAGTTAATGTTTTAAGTACCAAGTATGAAAACAGTTGGGTAAAAAATTTAAAAAATATGTAGCGGTCATACAGACAGGTTATGCACTTATGCGCAGACGACGTGACAAACTTTTGCATTTTTGAATCCTCAAAATTCCGACGACTAATTTCACTGAAGACCTTTTTAATCCCAAGTCTTGTCCTTTTCACGAAAGTACGTATACTGCCATAATCTTTACGACCCTAAGTTCTGTTCCTTTTCAATAAAGGACGTTTTCAAGCCTAAACTTCATGATCAGAAGCTTCTCTCCTTTTCAGCTACTCACGTACACTCGCAGTAGCAATGTTAATCTGTATAACTCTAAAAAAATTTCCGCCAAGTTAAGCATTCTCTAGAAAATATCATAAAACCAACGACCTAAGGGATGAAGATAAAAAGGGCGGACAGAGGTACACGGAGTCAGTCAGTTTCCGACAGTCAGTCTCTCAACGGCCCCCGACACAGTCTCTTAACTGCCTCCGTCACAGACTCTCAACGAACTCCAACAGTCTCTCGACGAACTTCAACACTGACGCACACCGCCTCTCTTGCCAAGTTTTTTTTCGTTTCAATAAATACACGTAGTTAACAGTAATTCGAATTGTGCATCATTTCCCTTGCACTCATCATACACATATCCCAGAAATAATATAAAAATAGACTGAAAATTCTAACTATCACAGTTATTACAATACCAAGCACAATCTGGAGTTTGTAAAAACCCAACACATTCAAAATGAAACAATTCTGTCTCAAAGTCATCTCCATCGCATCTTATTTCAAACATACCGTTCACCAACGTCTCTGCTATTCAACATCAATGTCTTCAAATATTCACTCTCCTTTTCAATATCGTTTCCAAATACCACAAAAACTCCGACAATAAAAATAACACACTGTTAAAGCAAAACGTAAATGATTTTTAAATGGAGACCATCAGATTGTTTGCCCTCAGCCACCATATTTTTGTTGCGGGAAAATGTAATCCCAAACTTTTAACATGGTTTTATGAAGGGTCGATCAACCTTAACCAATTTACTACACTGTACCAACGACTGGTCCAAAGAACTCAATGACAGACATCCTTTAGACATAATTTACCTTGACTTTTCTTAAACCTTTGACAGGGTGCCAAAACGTAGACTTCTACTAAAGCTCGATCATCTTGGCATAAGAGGTACTCTTAACAAATGGTTTTTAGCCTTCCTAACAAACCGGTTATTCAAAGTCACAGTTGGACAAGAATTCTCCGAGGAAACACCCGTAACTAGCGGTATTCCACAAAGTTCCGTTCTTGGACCCTTACTTTTCATCGCATATTCCAGTGATCTTCTATACTGTCTGTCAAACTTAATTTCGGCTTACGCTGACGACACGAAATTCTATGGAAATCCCAACATCAGTTATCTAAGGTTGATGCTTCTGAACATTGATAAGTGTGTCGTGTTACACGTCGGAAACAATAACCCGCAAAATCCGTATTCCATCAGTGGACAGACATTAAGCACGGTCTCATCACATAACGACCTTGGTTTATTAGTAAACTCGAAACTTACGTGGAGTGATCATATTTCTCATATATGTAAACGCGCGAACTCTAAATTGTTCCTAATACAAAAAACTTTCTCTAAAGCTTCTTTCGAAACATACTGCAAACTTTACAAGTGCTATGTCCGACCCATACTTGAATACGCCGGGCCTTCGTGGTATCCAGATTTAGTTCGAGATCGTGAAATGCTGGAAAAAGTACAAAGACGCGCAACCAGATCGTATTTTGGCCGTGTTAGACCTACGTACGAAGAGAGATTATTCATGGCAAACCTCACAACATTCGAAGAAAGACGTCTCCGAGGTGACCTTATAATTTCCTTTCCAATTTTCCGTGGGCACTCCTTAAAGCTGAAGAAAGAGCCTTTTAGAACTCGTTACAGGCAAAACTTTATAAGTAGCAGAATTTTTTATATTTGGAATAGTCTATCTCAGCAAATAATCAATTCAGAAAATGTTAATAGTTTTAAAAATAAAATAGACACCTATATTTTTAATTTTTAGGCTTAGTGTCAGTTATTGTTTTATTTATATTCTCTTATATTATATATTAACTTATTATGGGCAAAACAGGACTTGATCCTCTGCCCTTATCATGTAATAATAATAATAATAATAATATTGGGTCACGTGGTATGGATTGCCTAATTACAATGCAACAGAAGTAGCTTGGCGGGCGAGAGATCACAAAATCTGCGCACAATGAAAACATTCGAATAACGATCCGATCAGCGACGACGAAATTTTCAGTAATCGTGAGTCTCAAGCATATCATTGGAGGAAGAAGTTTACGAATGTGAAATATATTCAGCCGAATATTTGTTATTTTAGAGGCTAGTCGCTCGCCAAGCTACTTCTGTTGCACTGTACTTAACCCTAACATTGGCAAAAAGTGGTCATACAATATCTGTGCTTTAAACCATCGATATGACGTGTCACGTCAATGAGGTATATTTCATCGAGTTTTATAATTCGCCTTTTAAATAGTTAGTTATCAAAAATCGCCGTAATTATTTAAATTATTACAATAAATTGGCTCTAGTTTCGTTAAATTTTGGCGATAACCAGTCGTGACATTTCTAGGACGCGGCTAATAAAAAAAGGTATAAATAAATTAATGCACAAGTAAGAATGGATCGACAATGAAGCCACATTTAGTTGATGCATAAATCTATCAAACGTTGATCGAAAGGAATGACTCGTTGTAGATAACTGTTTTCATTCTGTACGCAAATAGAACGTTTAATTCGAACTTCTAGAACATCTCACGTGCCTTGGAAACACTACCGGGTGTTGCTATTTTTATTGCGCTTTTGGCTATACCAAATTTACCGCCGTTTGATATTAAACATTTAAATTAGCAAATATGTTCGTTTTAATACTTACATAAATGAAATTAGTTTTAGGTACTTATAAAAAAAATATTTTTCCCACTATAGTCCGTTTGCTTGGCTTGTATACCACGCTATATAGCAATAAAAATAAGATGATTTCTAAGCAACCATAACCGTTAAAGAATATTAATTAAAAGTATTTTGTATAATGTTGGAGTTTACACTTGTATTAAGTATTGCTACACTGACGGATCAGGGTACCAAGGACGCTACGGGGCAGGAGTGTTTGGAGCATCCTGCAACCACAGGAAAAGCATACCCCTGGGGAAATACGCCTCGGTCTTCCAGGCCGAGGTCTATGCCACACTCAGGTGTGCTACGCACCTGACAGAAAACAAAGTGACCAACAGTAAGATTGATATTCTCACTGACAGTCGCGCGGCCATTGGGGCCCTCGTGAGTTGCACCACAACATAATTGGTGGTGTGAGACTGCATTCAGGCCCTCACTGAGTTACTTACTTACTGCGTAGCGCTACAGCCCTTGATGGGCTTTGGCTGACGCGACGACTTGCCTCCATTTAACTCGATCGGTCATAAGCTCCGTGCCATTTTCGACGCCCAATTTTCTCAAATCCGCAGCAATGTTGTCTCGCCATCTCAATCTAGGTCTTCCAAGTGGTCTTTTCCCCTCTGGGCCTTTTTGCCATACCATCCGTATTAGCCTATCTTCGGGTTGCCTATGTACGTGTCCTGCCCATCTAAGCCGTTGAGCCTTTATTAAGTTACACAGATCTGGTTCGTCGTATAGCTCTCTCAGTTCTGCATTTTTTTTACTTCTATGCCGTTGCGTCTGTGGATTCTTTGTCGGGCCGTATATTTTCCCCAGTATTCGTCTTTCGAATCTTCGGATGACCTCCTCATTTTGTACCGATAGCGTCCACGATTCGCAGCCGTATGGAAGAGCTTTGTTTTAAGTTTAGAGGCACTTACTACCTTCTCCAGGGCAATATTAAAAAAAAGGGGACAGCATGTCACCCTGCTTTAGTCCCGTACTTACCCTCAATACGTCCGACATATCGCTTTCATTTTTTATTCTGCATCTGGATCCTTCTACACAAACTCTGGTTAGTCTTATAATTTTATGAAGTATCCCGCATTCTGCCATTGTCTTCCAGATCTTAACTCTTTTCACACTCACTGAGTTAGCCACTACAAATGAGATCACTCTTACATGGGTTCCTGGGCATACAGGGATAAATGGCAACGAGGTAGCCGATGAACTGGCAAGAAATGGAACCCTGGTGGAACCAAGAAGCCAGTTGGACGGATTTTCAATTGCCGGAGCGAAACATGAATTAAAACTAATCCTTGAGCAAGATCATATCGCTTAGTGGAATGCAAATACTGGCTGCAGAACATTAAGACAGCTGATGAAAAAACCTCTCCAGAAGAGGGCAACGCACTCTGGACGATGAACCGGAGTAGGCTAAGCAGCACGCTTGGCCTGCCTACTGACCACATCGCACTAAGGGCGCACCTCTTCAAACTTAAGCTGGCAGCTGAGAAAAACTGTCGGCTATGCGACGAAGAGGAAGAGAGCAGCATACACATTTTGTGTTGCTGCCCGATGCTAGCGGTGTAAAATTACCAAACCTGGGGTCGCATAATAATAGATACAAGTGATCTAAATAAGACAGGGCAAATAAAAATCCTGCCAAAATCAGCAGACTGAAATTCTGATGCCCTGAAGACACAGCGGTAGTTACAGATGATCAAAGATCTAGGTGACATAGGTGCCTATACCGATGGCCCAACCGCAAAAATGTTATGTAAGTATTGATACATATCTTTTTAACAAATAATTTAATTTACCATTAAACTGTTTGTTAATCTGTAGACTTCTGGAAGCAGAGCAGCAAGAAAAAGTAAAGTAAAACTCTTTTTATGAAAAAAATGTTGAAAAATTATCGTCGTGAATCTATTGAAACTATGATGAGTAGTCTGAAGATCTTGTCCAGAAAATACAACCAAAAGAGTAATAAAATTTGTTTACGAAAATTTTGTTAATACGTTAACAAAGTAGGTAAAGTACCAGTAAAGAAGAAAATTATGGAAAATTTCGCTCAAACTAAATTTCCTTTGGGAGAACGTTGGATCGTAGATTAGCGTCTATAGAAAAAGAGCAGATAGATTGTTGGAGAAGACGAATTTGAGGTAAATACGAACATTGAAAGCAGATGGAACACGGCTATTCCATTTAGATAAAATCTGGTCGAATGAAGGCACGCTGTTAAAAAAGTCCGGCAAAACAAATTGATTTTTAGAAGGTTTATCAATGGGTTTGAGGACTACAATTGGAAAAGGTCGTCGTTTAATAATAACCCATATTGGGAGTGATGAAGGTTTTGTGTTTGAATGTAAAAATTAATTCCGATTTTTTAAAGAGTATTTCTCTCAATCTAATTTCTGCTGAAACTAATTTCCTTTAACGTGGTCATAATTTTGAAATATTCAAGGTTAAAATAACCATTATTTACATCTAAATAAAAAAAGCAGTGCATTTTTCATTGATCATATTTATTTATTTATTTATTTACACTGTTCTACAGAAAAAAAGATTTCCAATTACAGAACAGGAACAAAGTAAACATTTGCACAATAGTACTAACAATAAAAAAGCTTAAGACTAACACAATATTATTACTGCTGATAATAATAGCTCTTAATTTGCCTCACATTACAATAGAATATATCGAGCTGTTCACTTATGAGGTTATAGTTGCTACACAAAGTATGAACAGGAGAGTTTTTAAGTATATTTGTTCGTGGTGTGGTAGTGTAGAATGAGTCGGTGTATCGAGATGCCTGACGGGGAATTTTAAAGTTTATCTGATGTAGTAAGCATTGACATTTAATTTCATTGTTAATTATTTTGTGTAGCATAATGACACTAGAACATTCTCGTTTTCTATCCAGAGTGAAAAAGCTATGTCTTGACAGTAAACTCTCGTGTGCCGTGCCAATTAGTGGATAAGTCCTATCTACTTTAAAACTTAGGTATTTGAGAAAGCGTCTTTGGATTGCCTCCAGTTTATAAATATGCACTTGATAATATGGGTTCCAGATAACCGATGCATATTCTAGCTTTGATCTCACAAAAGCATAGTAGAGAGTTTTAAGTGTTAAATGGTTAAAGTCGCGGCTTACTCTATTTATAAATCCATACATACGGTTTGCTGACGTAGTTATATTGTCTATGTGGTTTTGGAAAGATAGCTCTCGGTCGAAAGTAACTCCAAGATCCTTAAAATTACATGGTCTGTCTAGAGAATAATTGTCTAGCTTATAGTCAAATATAATTGGATCAGATCTCAATGTATATGACAGTACGCAACATTAGGTAGGATTTAACGCTAAATTATTCCGACTGCACCATTGGCTTATTTGATTAAGATTTTTCGATAGTTTCTTACATTCAGTCATATTAATGATAGGAGAGAAAATTTTTAGATCATCATCATACAGTAAAAAATTAAGCTTAATTATGTCACCAATGTCATTGATAAAGATATAAAACAGTAGTGGACCGAGGTTAGATCCTTGCGGTACACCTGATTTGGCGAGGTATTTGTTAGACCTAAATCCATTTAACTGCACATACTGTGTGCGGTCGGACAGATATGATTTGAATAACGCAAGTAGGTTACTCGATAAGCCGAAATTCGAGAATTTTTGCAGCATTAGATTATGGTTAAGTCTGTCAAATGCTTTGGTCATATCCATGTAAATAACATCTGTCTGAATTCTGTTATCTATATTTTCCGCTATGTGTTGTGAAATAACGGTAAGATTTGTTGTTGTTGATCGGCCTTTTACGAAACCGTGCTGCTGGTCTAGAATATAATTGTTGACGTGTTGATACAGAACTCCTTGCACCAATATTTCAAATACCTTGCAAAGATTGCATACAATAATTTTGAAATCTTCAAGGTTAAAATAACCATTATTCACATCTAAATAAAAAAAGCAGTGCATTTTTCATTGATCATGATCAATATCTGGATTGTTGTCGGAAAAAAATTATTATTTAATTATTATTATTTAAAAAATACGTTATAAATGAAATGGCTAAGGAACGTGGAATAACTGTTCTACAATTGCCATCATATCACTGCGAATTTTAATTTCAATTAAGCTTATTTAGGCACAAATGAAAAATTATGGGTTCTAACACAACGAAATCTTTACATAGATACATACATACAGACTTTTTCCGTAAGGGTAGGCAGAAACCACTTCCTTCCACTTGCTACGGTTCTTACACACATCTTTTGCTTTCTCTACTTTTATTATACATGCTCGTCGGTTAATGGTACTCTTGACCTGTCCTTTCTTCAAAACAATGATGATCTGATCGAGATATGTTCGCCGAAGTCGACCTCTACGGACTTGTCCGTTCACACTCGCTTTATAGATATGTTTCGTCAATCTTCCTTCATCCATCCTTTCTACGTGTCCAAACCATCTAAGCATGTGCCTTTTTTGACACTTTCTGGCTGCTCATAAAGCTAGGCAGTGTTTCTTCGCTCAACGTCACTGTCATACTTTTCATCTCCGTAACCTTTGAACCCAAGTATACAAACTCATTTACTTGTTCCACTCTTTCTTCCTTTATCAGCACTTCACAGTTTGTTATGCTTTCTTCCCTTTCAAAAACCATTACTTTCGTTTTGCTTACATTTATTTTCATCCCTTTTTCAGGGCATCATGCATAACATTAACCATCGCCTGCAACTCCTCTTCAGATAACTCTAATATGACTTGATTATCGACGTAGAAAAGGCAAATGCATTTGACGATCAAATCATTCATTTTCAATCCATACGCATTCTTAAACCAGTCCATGTAAGCTCCATTTATTCTGACACAATCAGTGGAATCCTCGTAAAGTGATTTCAGTGCTGGTATTAAACTACCGCTCACTCCATACATAGACAATGTCGACCACAATTCACTCCTCACCACTCTGTTATAGGTCTTTTCCAAGTCTATAAAAGCGCAGTAGACCTTTTGACTTCAAGCCAAGAATTTTTCGACTATACCTCGTAATGAAAAGACCTGATCCATACTGATCTCATTCCTTTTTTTAATCCTGCTTGCACATCGCTTTTCATTCGTCACTCTATTAATCATTATTTTTGCATATTGTATTCATTATTAAAAATATGTGGAAAGTTGATAATATGGTAGTAGAGGAAATTATAAAAATAGTATTTTATCACTATCAAAATGATGATGAATCAAGTAAATATGATTTTGACTGAATATTTATAAACTTCAATACATCGAGTAAGTTAATCGATTCGTTTGTTATAAACTTTTCTATTTTGTATATGCGTAAAATATTTACAATATTAAATTATTTTATTCTTCTCATTTCTATTTTAATAGTTTAATAAACATTTTTCTACTAAATGTTAATTTTTTCGGAAAAAGTTCGGTATTTAAATGTTTTCAAAAACATCCCCACGTGCTGCGTAACATTCAAAATTTTCCTCGTCGATGAATACAAATTATTCGAAACACCAAACGAAAAAATATTTTAATAAAAAGAACCCCCCCCTGTTCATTCGTCAAATCGAAATTAAATTTGACCCCTCCGTAACGGATTCGGAATCTATTGTATGCCAGTGCGCATTTGCGTCGAGTATTTTGCAGCGCGTAATATTTGCCAAGACACCTGCTTTATTTGATTTTTAATTATGTGTGAATAATGACCGTACGATGAGGGGGATTATCGATAAACTATGAGTATAAGCTCATCGTGACAAATGACGTGTCATTACCCCCATACTCTAGTTAAACGGACAAGTGTCTGATAATTAACGAGAGGCATTAGACACTTATGCTCTTTTTTTTTAATTTTTATTAGCTATATTCCTACCCCTATCGTTTGTACTTGTAAATATTTATTTTTTGGTTTTACGAAAGAAGTAACTAGTTCATTTGATCATAATTAGTAGAAGATTAGCAGATGTAAAGATACACAAACACTTATTATAGTCACGCATTTTTCCCGTAGGAATAGGCTTAGCCACTTCTTTTCACTTCCGCTACGGTTCTTACACACACATCTTTTGCTTCTTCTACTTTCATCAGTGCTTTTATACATGCACGTCGACTGCTGACAATCTTGACAGCTGGCCTTTCTTCAAAAAATTTCGATCTGATCGAGATCTGTCACTGTCATACTTTCAATCTCTCGTAAACTTTGAAACGAAGCACACATACTCATTTACTTCTTCCACTCTTTCTCCCTTAATCAGAACCTAACAGTTTGTCATACTTTCTTCTCTTTTAAAAATCATTACTTTCGTTTTACTTACATTTATTTTCATCCCTTTGATTTTCAGGGCATCATGCGTAACATTAACCATTGCCTGTAACTCCTCTTCAGATGACGCTAATATGACTTGATCATCGGCATTTAACGATCAAATCATTCATTTTTTCAGTGCTTGTATTTAACTACCGCTCACCCCGTACATAGACAATGTCGACCACATTTCACTCTTCACCACTCTGTCATAGGTCTTTTCCAAGTCTATAAAAGCGCGGTAGACCTGACTTCTAGCCAAGAATTTTTCGACTATAGCTCGTAATAAAAAGACCTGATCCATACTGATCTCCTTCCTCTTCTAAATCCTGCTTACACATCCCATATCATTTTCTCAGTTTCATTCGTCATTTTTTTAATTAATATCTTTACATACAGTTTGCCGACTATGCTGAGTAAAGTAATACCTCGGTAGTTCTGACAGTCCTGCTGCGAACCTATTTTCTTCTAAAGCGGCACGATAACGGCCTTGCACCAGTCGTCAGGTACGATACCACTCCTTCAACAAATGTTAAAAAGGCGGTAAAGCAGACTATGACCATGCTTTGTCCAGCCTTCAGCCTTCCTGTCGTACTAATTTCACTTCGTTGCAACTTTTACTTATGTCTCCAAATGGGGCCTGTGCTTATGTATCCTCTTTCTCAAATAAACTTTCCAAGTATTCCTTCCATCTCTTTAAAACGCATTACTCTCCTTTTACCATACTACTATCTTGGTTTCTGATTCTTTCTAGTTGCGAGGTAGTATTTTTACCTCTGGCTATTCTTATGGACTTTCAGAAGAGTTTAATATTGTTTTGAAAATCGTCAGATAACCTTATACCAAATTCATTTTTATCACTTAACTTCTTTCTTGCCACAACCTTTTTTGCTAAACCTTTTAATCTTTTATACTCATTCTTTGCCTTGTTTACATCCTCAATCGTTGCCTTTTGCGTTCTTTGATTGGCTTTTGAAGCCAGCCAATCCATAGTATTGTACTTAAAAAAACTTAATTTCATTATTTTTTATTGAATGTTTTTTTAAAAAATATGATTTTAAAAAAAGCTTTATTAAGCATGGGTTCTTATGGCAAGTTCCAGATGTTGGTGTTTTTGCTGATACATACCTAACGATTTTAAAAAAGATATATTAATACTTTAAATTGTCTAATTAATTTGGTAAGTTTGTTTTAGTATCTTACTCGTAGTTTTACGAACAAAATATTCATTTTAATAACTGTGTCACAGATTTTGCAGGTTATAGTATTATAAAAAGTACATTTTTCAACATCGCTTATTGAAACAATTAGTTCGTGAATTATATGTCCAATGTAAACAATGAATTTGTAGGTTAATAGGAGTATAATTTAAAAGAATTTTAAAGAAAAATGTATGATTATTTTATGTATGATTTAAAAGGAATTTTATGTCGATAAAAAAAAATTTATTTGAATAACTAACTAAAATTACTTTAAACTTATATTTAATTAATACAATATGACATTAGACTTCAACCATAAAAGTTCTGCCAACATTCAAAGCTTGCGCTGTTGTCACATTAACAATGTCATGTATGAGTTTAAAAATGTTAATATTTTATTTCATTAATAGTTAAAAATATTTTATTTATTTGAAAAACGATTATCTATTGCACTTCCAAAACAGACCCGACGTAATGTCCAAACAAATTGTTTGATCATTAATTTTTCACAAAACACTCCTGTAAAGGGAATATTATTTAATTTTGTAATATAAATAATCAAACAACAGATTACATCTACACTAAAAACCACTAAACATCTCGGAATTCAATGATTTAAGTCTAAATAAAACTGTCATCGGCCACCTTAGATCTTAAAATAATGTACCCATTACAAAAACCCTAAGAACTGTTGTAATATATTTAATATATTAATTACAAATACCGAAGAAAAATCTGTCAACAAGTCTAGACCGGGATGACACATAACTATCCGTATTCGTCGGCAGTATATCTTGTTTAAAATCTAAAATCTAGATTTGTGTTTTGTCTTTTACTTTTTTGTTTTCGAATCAAACTCAAGATATCAGTAGACAGTTATCCTGTCAAAGAGCAAAAGGACTAACAAGGGTGCTTGGCACGACCCCCGCTGCGAGCCACCCGACCACAAAATCATTATTATTGATTACCGATCATAAAACCATAAGGCCTTTTGTTTGTTCCCACGATTATTACTATTAGGAAGAGATGAATCAATAATATACCGGACGTTTCGAAAACGCAACTTTTTTGTCGATAATAAATTTAAATAAAACTAAATGTTTGTACAGGGTGAGTCAACTATTGCACGGAGTGAGTTCCCTTCTAGTGGATAAAAATGGTCATAATACTTTATTTTTCCTGTGATATGGTCACAAACTTTGCTTAGTTTAAAAATATTTAGAACGATATAAATTTACTGCAACGTATTATAGACAAATGTCATAAATCAATGTCATCTAAAGTATAAAGTGTGAATTTATGGAAATGATGAAACACGTCGATTTTTGTTTCAAGAGGAACACATTTTTACGATAGAGATATCTGTATTTTGTCAACCCCCTCCCTTTCACTTTCCCCACCGCTTAATTTAAAATAGGGAATGTACCATGTGTGGCGCATCATTAGAAAGTCATTCAGATGGAATATTCAGGCATATAATCAATCATAATTTTTCTTTGATATTTACACCGTCTTTGCGAAAAAAATCTTGCTTAATTTAAAGTGCAATACCTTTAAAATAATGCAACAAGTTTTCTGTCACACAAAAAGTAAATTTAAGTAAATAATTATAATTAATAACTTTATCATTACTTTATACCAGCATCGGTTATTTTCAAATCAAAATATTCCGAAAACGGTACACAGTATCGGGTTTTACAAAGAGTACCTTTTTGGTGTCAAATTGAATGATGTTTAAGTATACTTTAAATTTTGATTAATACATCTAACCTTAAAAAAGTTATGTTTAATACTACTTGGTACGTACCGTTTAACTAGCGCCCTCTATAAAAGTCAGATATAAAAACAAATTCATGGGATGTATCAGCTTCTAAAACATATTCTTATAAAATTTCATTACAATCTTTCCAGTAGTTTCGGCAAAATCGTAATAAATGTTAACGCCCTTTATCTTGAATACGGATGGCGTTACGAAAATTTTTTACTGAGCAAACCCAAATTATTTTTTAGTTTTGTACCTATCCTAGAGACAGGGTCACCTTTTTTTAAAACACCCTGTATAAAGAAGTATAAAAATTAAAAATATTTATCCTTAAAATTAGTAAAACTCTTTCAAAGCATGCTTTTGACAATATATTGTTTCGGCAAAAATGATTTTCTTAAAAACATCCTGTATTAATTATTTTACAATTTTTCCGAGGTGTCTAACACATAATAATTATAAAGCTGCCTGCCATGTTCTTGAGGGAAAAGGAAAAGTAAAACTGCCGCTGGTGAAAAAGTTTATTTTATTTTATTATTTTAACGCTTTTTAAAAAAATTTGGGATTCTAAATCTTATTATAATTTTTAATAACGTTTAAATATTATTTATTTGTCCGTTCAACACGGGTCAGATCAAAAGCATTTTCAAAAGAGTTTTTGTGTTTGATAACTGATCTAATCTGAGAAAAGAATTTTCTACAGTTATATTTCCCTTTTTCATTGAACAAACTTCTTCATAACCTGCGATTCCTCGCCATTTTGAATTAATTAAAATATCAAGGACTTTTTACTCCGTGCCGAAATTACAATTTTCGCAGTAGAAGGGCGGCGTTTGGGGCGATTAACCCTGAAACTCGGCAAAGAAACCCTTGGAGAAAGATAAAAAGCAAAATAAATAATAATAAACGACTACGCAGGTAAAGTACCGAGAATTAGGAACACGGTAGGGAAGTCTTTTTTAACTCCTTTACTTAATTTGCAATGAGGACCCTACAGCGCCCGAAGGAAAGATTAATATCCTTATGGGCTACATTAAAAGTTAATGAGAAACCAAGCTTAAATATTACATTTTTAGAGCTTAATGAACTTTAAGTGGGCGGGTAATCTGTATGCTTTAAGCCGTTCTAACTTTATTTACTTTTTAATAAAATTTTGAGAGGATGTTTTATATTTAAGCTAATGGATTTAAAATATAAAGGATAAATAAATTTCTAATGGAAGATTTATGATAATAATCAACAACTCGTATATCTACTCGTATATTTGAACTTTGTTGATTACTCTTTTGAATAGCATTGCCGTGTTTACTCCATACCACTCTCGTAAGTTCTTGAGCCTGGACCTCTCTTTCCTTTTATCTTGCCCTGTAAAATGTTTTTTAAGATTCAATATTTGCTATTTCTCATAACGTGTCCGTGATATGCTTATTTATGCTCTTTTATTGTGGACAATATTTGGGTGTCTTTGCTTAATCCCTCTGTGACAGTGGCCGGCCCGGGCCCTACCGGTCCAAGGAATTCTTGGAATACGTCTGTAACACCAAATTTTTTTGGTAGTAGCAGTAAGGATCCATGCTTTCGAGAGTACATAGCAGCGGAGCAGTCGTATTTGCAAGCTTAAATTTAGATTACTAGACCACAATAGGTACCCTGTTCATTCTTTTAAAAATGCCTCTGGCATGTTCAATCCCTGCTCTAATTTTAGCTGAATTGTCGCAGCTACTATTAATGGAACATCCTAGGTACATGTAGTTGGCGACCTGTTACAGTAGTATGCCGTTAACAAAATTATAAACAAATATTTATGAAATTAACATAGTGTTATACATGGTGGCCAACCGAAAACGAAACAGAGCCATTTGCAGGAACCTCGTCTACATTTTAGAAAACCGCTCAGACCTGTCGATTTTTTATTTAAGGGGACACTCTTTTCCGGTATTTTTGACTCCACTACTTTCAACCCTAAGCGAGGATAAGATTTATCCTAAAATTTTTAAATGGCATTTTTAAAAGGCTTTAGGGTTGCTGTTCAAAATTACTTGAATGAAGTTTTCCAAGACATGTGGATTGGAAGAAGGGGCACAATTGAGTGACCAGCCATATCTTCCGGTTTATTGCCTTTAGACTATTTTCTCTAAAGATTTCTAAAAAACATTGTGTACAAGACAAAACCTTATAATCGGGTTTAAGTGAGAAATAGAATAAGTACTGATAACAGCCCGTCAAATAAAAAATCAGCAATTGCGTAATACCATATCAGATTTTTATAATAGACTTGGATACTGTCAAATAGAATAAGGAAGACAATTTAAACATCTAATTCAATGTAATTTGTTTCTGTTAATTATTTTGGTTAATAAAAACGTTCACGTTAAATTATTTTTCCCAATAACTGTAGAATAAAATGATTAACATTATGCGGTCTTGACGGTTGTATTTGTAATTAAATAAATTATAAAAAACTAAAAATATATACAGGGTGTACCATTCAAAAAACTTTTATTTAGCATTTTTTTGTAAACCCAACAGAAATTGAAATATTAGCAAGTTGCGTTACTTTATGTACACACTATAAAGCCCCGTCCACATCTGAGCAAACGCACCGAATGGGCACTTTGCGCCGCATGATAATTCAGATGTGGACGGGACGCACGAACGCTCTGAGCACGCTCAAAACGTGCGGCAGGCGTTCCGAACATTGTTGGTACATTAAAAGAATTTCTTGCTCAGTTTGGACGGGTTTTCTGTTGCACTGAACACGTTGCGCGGAACGGCCCCGTACAAAATGGATTTTTAATAAAATTAAGAGGATGCTTGGAGAAAAATGGCGGATACATTTAACCGGGATGTGAGTGAATTTATAAAAAAAATAGATAGTCTAAAAGGATCTTACCGGCGAGAAATATCAAAAATCAAGAAAAAGGTGAACATGAATTTATCAATAAATAAACTTGCTAATAATAACGTTTAATATGTCATAGGCGCCTACGAAATATATGACTGATATAGTCTTCAAAGGTATAACTGGTAAGATCATTCACTACACTTTCGTCTCTTTTCCTTATTTTTAAGTAATTCATTGATAATAATAAATGCAGCACTAGTCCGGCGTAGATTTGCCATTGCTTTTATGGCATCAATAAATGCGGCGCACAACTGGAGCGGCTCCGAATGCAGGCTCATGTGGGGGGAAACAACAATTCCCCGAATGAATGCTCATGCGGCGCAAAGTGCTCATTCGGTGCGTTTGCTCAGATCCGTACGGGGCATAATAAGTTTTTACGAAGAATATGCTGTATTTGCTTGTTGATGTGTTTCTCAAATCGCAAGTCGGAATCGATTATAACTCCCAGACTTCTGTATTCATCTGTGGGTTGTAATGGAACATTATCAACCATAATCATAAGAGATTCGCTTACTTTCTGGCGATATATTTTTGATAACACTACGGGACAACTTTTAAAAAAGGCGGGAAATGATTTCTGCAGATTCTTCTTAAATGGCAAGGAATCTGTACACCATCTTTTAATAGAATTTGAAGCACTTTTACGGAAAGAGTAAGATCGCTTGTTAAGGAACCTTTTAAAAAAATCAATAGTTTGCGTTTTAAATAAAATTTGTTAAAATTAACTTGTTTTAATTTGTTAACTTTAAAACTTAGTTAGAAATTTGTAGCTCAAAGTAAAATATACTTGGATTATTTTCACGTGTGTGTAAAGATCTTGGAAATTGTTTTGCAAAATCACTTATTTATTATTATATCCATAGGTAAAACGAAAACCATGACCATCGCCAATGAGATGCAAGCCGGTAATAGATAATAAACCCGTAGAGCAGGTCATGCAATTTAGATACCTGGGCATAGATATGTCCAGCGCTCACGACCCGGTAAAGGACCTGAGAAACCAAATTAACAAATCAGCCATAATATCAGGATATCTAAGGGAAACTGTATGGGCTTATCCTTTTATGCGAAAGGAAAGTAAAATCAAAATATATAAGACATGACATATGGTATAGAAGCGAGAGAGGATACCAACAAGACCAAAATGGTGCTACGAGTCGACGAAATGTCAGTACTAAGATCAATAGCCGGGAAAACAAGAAGAGATCACGTAAGAAACACCGACATTAGAGCACATAGCGACGTACACGATGTGGTGAGATGGGAAAGGCAGAGCGGAAAATAATGGTATACCCACGTGAAGAGAATGACCGACGATAGACTACAACGCATTGTACTAGAGGAAAAACCAGCCGGAATACCACCAAGGAGATGGAAAGACAGCTGGCAGTCTACATCTCAGGAAATATTACAGGGGCAAGTCCGGAATCAAAAGATCATCTAGATCTCTAACAAGTAGAAGAAGAAGACTTATTTCGTGCTTCATGGGGTTTCAAAAATACAAAAGACCTTAAGGTCGGTGTGTCCAAAGCATGACACTAATGTTTCTATCTAATATACAGGGTGTTATTAAATAAGGGTGACAAACTTCAGGGGGTGATTCGGCATGAAAAAATAATGACAGTTTGCTATATAAACGTATGTCCGCAAATGCTTTGTTTTCGGAGATACGTGTTGTGGTTTAATGATATTGTATTAGATAGTTCTTGATCATAGACCTATTGTTCTGTGTTCTTGATAACGTATTAAAGAAATGAAAAATACGCGTTAAGATGTTTTATTTTTTTGCATAAAAACCCCTATACGAAAAAAAGACAAGAAAAATATTTTGTCACAAATTTACTGAGAAATTTAAACGTGGTTTTTAATTTAAAATATCTCAGTGCCGTACTATTATTTGCTTTAAAAAAATTAGGATCATTACCCGTATGCGCGCTAATGATAAACATAAAATTCTTAATTGCATGTCAAAAAATGCGCAATAACTACCTCTTAAAACCCACCAAATTTCATTTGCATATCTTGATCGGTTTTAGAGCAATAAATAAATCGTCAGTTTGTAAGAAAAACTTTAACACCCCGTATCTCTGAAACGAATTATTTGCGGACATATGTTTATATAGTAAACTGGCATTATTTTTTCATGCAGAATAATGTCGCACATATTTACTAACACCCTGTATAAAATAGGATGAATGTGTGATTGTGTGTATGTTCCAGCATAACTTTAGAACGGCTAGAGTAACTTTAAACAATATTTTTGCATACAAACAAACTGTAAAAAAAATACTGAAGAGGTGGCCTAACCCCAGCACCCCTACGAAAGGGGAGGGCAGAGGATGAAGTGTAAAAACTATCAAAAACGGCTGATATTAGTGTCCAATTTATAGTCTTCGAGGACGCCGAGTTTGATAGTGACATTTCCAATTATATCTGACGCCAGCCACGTCATTCCAGAATGTTCCACCAGGGTCCAAAAACCTTCCGAAAACCCTAAGCAACGCCGGATAAAACGGCTAGTGTATACCTATATAAATAACTTCCGATACAAAAATAAATACTATAAAAATAAGTTAGGTCTAAAATAAGAAAGAAATAACAAAATAATATCAAAGATATCCTATTCCTGATAACTTTTTGCGTCCAACCAATCTCCACAAAACACATTTGAAGAAATTATTATACAGGTGGAATCAATAATTAATTTAGATTTGAATTTTTAACAAGAGAGAAACTAAAAGTATCGGTGCTATTGAGTGGCAAAAGTTTCTATACGAAATTCAACATGTTAAAGACACGGTAAAGCCTTATCGAAAATGTCAACGACGACGAAATTAACTTAGAAATATCCAACACGCCGAGGTGACAATACAAATCGACAGCCATTAAAAACAAATCTTTTTTATAAGAAAAGTTCGTCTGTCAAATGTGAGAAGGACGGTTCAATTAAATATAGAGTTATTGTTTTACATTTCAAAGTTTAACGGTGGCATCAATCAATGCGTGGTGACCTTATCTCATTCGAAAAATACAATAGGTGATTCATTTATTACGAGTAACAGGTCAATGGTAAAGATGTTGCTTTATCTTGTTCGTATGGTAAAGGACTTAAGAAAAATAGTATTTTTTACAAAAGATGAAAATGCTGTTTTTTTCGTGAGGTGAGAGTTTGTTCACGAGCGTAGCGAGTGTGGCAATTAAAAACCGATAGATGTTGTTTATAAAATATTGGTTTACAATTCTTAGAACTTTATTTATTTATAACACAGACTTGATAATAATACCAGGTACTATATATAATGGGGAAAGACAAATTTTCTTTCACGATGAAATTTTATTTATAAATATTACAAGTACAATTGTTGAAGTTGTTAATAGTTGTATGACTGCCGAAAAAGTTGCTGCTGGTGCTGTAGACAAGTTTGATGTTATGCTGTCGAAGTCTAATTTGTAGTTTTTGATGTATTTATTGATCTGCCTCAGTATACAAAATAATAGTTGTTGAAGACCTTCGTGATGAATGGCCTGTATACAATTGGGCATCAGAAAAATTAAGAAATACCGCTATCTGCCTTAGAACATTTCCAAACTTGATTGATTCCAATGACTTGCTTTGTACATTTGCCATCTTTGTAATGTTAATGTTATGCATAATGCCCAGAAAATCAAAGGGATGAAAATAAATCTGAACAAAACGAAAGTAATGGTTTTTGAAATAGAAGAAAGCATGACAAACTGTGGAGTTTCGATTTAGGGAGAGTGGAACAAGTAAATGAATTTGTGTACTTGAGTTCAAAGTTTACTAGAGATGGAAAGTATGACAGTGACAAAACAAATGAATGGGGCACTGCATTACTTTATGAATAGCCAAAAGTGCCAAGGAAGGCACGTCTGGCGATGCATTGGGGTGTGTTGGTTCCTACACTTATGTATGGTAGTGAATGTTGGGTTTGGCAGAACAAGCATGAAAATAGGATTATTGCTGCGGAGATGAGTAGTCTGAGAAGTATAGCCGGAGTGACTCGGTTGGATAAAGTAAAGAATAGTAAGATAAGAGAACGCTGTGGTGTAAAAGATGTGGTTACAAAGATACATAAAGGATAGCTTAGATGGTTTGGACAGGTAGAAAGGATGGATGAAGGAAGATTGACGAAACAAATTTATAAGGCGAGTGTGAATGGACAAGTAAAGGTCGACCTCGGAGAACATATCTTAACATTGTTTTGAAGAAAGGTCAGGTCAAGAGTACCAACAACCGACGAGCATGTATGAGAGCACTGAGAAAGTAGAGGAAGCAAAAGATGTGTGTAAGAACCGTAGCGGAAGTGGAAGGAAGTGGTCTCTGCCTACCCCTATGGGAAAAAGGCGTGACTTTATGTATGTATGTATGTATCATTTTTGTTCGGATAATTTGTCGGTAAAAATAAATATTTGTTGCATGAAATCCATCGCCAATGTCGAACGAGAAGTCGCAGGAGCGGATAAAACAATTCTTCAACATTGCAGTCACGTTTGACGTTTTAATAAGTCGTAATATAATTAGATTTAGACGGGAGAAACACGTGTTAAAAACCCCAAGCGGGGCGTTAAGTTAATAAGGACATTTTACACTTTCGAAACCGACACCGAACGGCTAATTAAAACGTACTTTTCAGTTTCAGTTTCAGGCAAGCGAAACCGAAAACCGCTTCGTCGAGACGTTTGGAATAATTCAGATCTTTCAGCGAGACTAAGATGTCGTGAAATTGCTCTTCTTAGTTGATATGCAGAACAGAGGACGCGATATCTATGCAACAGCGTTGTTTGGTTCACAATAATCTATACGTATAAAATGCTTTGTCCTTTATGACTGACTGAAGGATCAACGCACAGCCTAAATTGCTGATCGTAAAAACCTGAAACTTGAAGGGTGTGTTCTTTGTATGACGTAGGCGTTCAATAAGAAAGAATTTTCCGAAATTCTGCCCCTAAGGGGGAAAAAAACGGGGGCAAAGTTTGTATGGGACAACGTAATTCCTTGGTCCAATTTACTTCAAATTTTGCATAAACATTCTACACGTTGAGCTCCAACCAAAATCAATGAAATTTCCCCCTGGCCAAATAATTTTTTTGCCCCATTTTAATCTCCATATGGGGTGTAATTTTAAGGAAAAATATTGAAAAAATTTATTTGAAATAAAAAGTGCGAAAAAATCATGTTTTTTGTGTGCACTTTTCATTCGAGATGAATCTTTTCATTTGTTTTCTTTGAAATTACACCCTACTTGCAGTATGAAACTTGCAAAATAATTTTTTTTCTTGCTTTTTTATCTTTTGAACCTATGCTTTTATATAAAATCATAAAAAAAAGTATACGATGTGTATTGAAAAATTATATTTCATGTAAAAAATTACGAGTTTATTATTGTATGGGTCAAATATATAATAAAAAGATCTGTTTTTAAAATATTGTCATTTTTTTTATTACCAAATACAAAAAAAAAATTATGAAAATATGTACAGGTAATGTAAACATGGCACATATTTAACGTTATAATCCAAGTTTATTTAAGTAATGTCGAAAAAACCTAACCAAAATATGAAAGTAAGCTGTTTGGGTTTACGATGGAGCAGAAAATCAGGAAAAAAAATCAAACGGCCCAAGTGTAAGGTGATGTTTCAAGGACCCAGGGCGGTCCAACCCAACTGTAAAACCCAAGAAAATGCGGTCCCTTGGGCTTTGGAGAAAGTTTAAAATAAATTACGTCGTGCGGTCCAGAGGCCCGCTCTGGGTTGTGAGAAAAGTTCAGTTGCGGGCCTATGGACCGCGCCGGGGCTCAACGTGTTAACTGATTGATGAAAGGCGTGTTTCGTATTTTATTGAAACTCATCTCCTAACGGGGTTAAAACGAGGTAAAAAATTATTTTGGGGATGATTTGCATAGAATTTGATGTCAATATTCCTTAGTGCTTTTGATTTAAATTACATTTTATTTTGACACATGATTAATTTAGTGTATATTGTTTTTCGTAAATATAATATATACGAAACAATGATAAAGAGCCACCTTATTATATGGAGCAGAGACATGAAGAGTGACTGAAATGCAGAAGAAAAAACTGGAGGTGGTGGAGATGGAAGCAATGAGAAGATTTTTATGAATATCCAAAAGGGACCAAATTAGGAATGAGATAGTAAAACAACGGATGGGTGTGGAAGAATCTATAATTCAAGACGTAAATGCCAAACAACTAACATGGTATGGGCATGTACAACGAATGCCAGCATCAAGACTACCTAAACAAATTCTAGAATGGCAACCAATGGGTCGACGAAAAAGAGACAGACCCAAAATAAAATGGCAGAAGACAATCCTCAAAGCCATGAGTGAAAAGAATTTAACAGCGGACGACTGGTAAGACCGAAGGAGATGGAGATTAGGCGTCGGACAACGTCGCAAGACGTGTTAGAACCGGCTTAATATATCTTACTATTGTACTAATAGTGGGTGATGGCGCATGCCTTTTCCGTAAACTTTATTATTTGTTGTACGGCACAAAAGAATGCTCAATGGATATCCGTAAAGAAATTGTGCGTCATGTGACGAACAATTGGGATGAATTTGCTCTTATGTCTCATGACCGTCGTAGCAACAATCATGGGACAAAAGAAGAGTATACATTAGATATGTTACAACACTCTACATATGGCGGTTTCTGCGAGTTAGTTGCAGCCGGTCAAATATACCTGCCATTCAGGAAAGGTCCAGCTCGAACCTTTGCAAAAGCTTCTAGGTCTTCTTTACTGATTGATAAAAAACTTCCACCCTGAGCATGATCATTTCATGGCTGGTATACGGCATTAAAATAGTTGTTGTCAGATGACCTCATTTGGAGCTAAAAAGATGAACAGGATGGTTTTATGCCTATATTTAAAGTGCAGGGCCAGGTGTATCATTTGGTTGGAAGTTTGCTTCCGCCACCCCCTTGTCACTTTCACTAGATCAAAGGCCGAGCTTCGTATTCATAAAATATAACAAAATTTTATTTTATTTTCATGTTTATTTAACCTTTAAATCACTACACTATAATAAAGATCGTTATATGTTATAAGTATTTAAACATTTTAACATAATATATACAGGGTGTTAGTAAATACGTGTGACAAACTTTAGGGAGTGATTCTGCATAAAAAAATAATGACAGTTTGTTATACGAGGGCAGTTTGATAAGTCAGTGACTTTTTGAATTTCCCGCGCAGTTACTCCAAATGCAACAGTGCTGCCAACTCAACTATAATCTTTCAGTGGACAACTTTCTAATTTTGAGCAAGCTACGTCGTGCAGTTGGTGTTTGATAGCCGTTCAAAGCAGACAACCTCGTGAATTTTTACGAAAATGGAAAAAAGTAAATTTCGTGTGCTGATTAAGCATTACATTTTACGAAAAAAAATCCATCACTGAAACTAAGGAAAGACTTGATAAATACTATGGGGAATCGGCACAATCAATTTTAATGGTTAAGAAGTGGTTTACAGAGTTCCGTTGTGGTCGTACCAGCACTAGTGACGCCGAACGTCCAGGTTGCCCAAAAGAAGTAATCACGCCGGAAATCGTCGATAAAATCCATGAAATGATATTGGATGATCGGAGAATGAAAGTGCGTGAGTTGGCTCATGCTGTAGGTGTATCTCAACTGAACGGGTACATCATATTTTACACGAATATTTGGACATGAAAAAACTCTCTGCGAGATGGGTGCCGCGATTGCTCACACTCGACCATAAGCGCCATCGTGTGACTGTGGATGAAACATGGATCCATCACAACACGCCAGAGACCAAGGAACAATCGAAACAGTGGGTTGCTCGGGGTGAACGTGGACCAAAGAAGGCGAAACAGAGTCTGTCAGCCAACAAGGTCATGGCCACAGTTTTTTGGGATGTACGCGGTGTCATTCACATCGATTACCTCAAGAAAAGTAAAACGATCACCGGCGAATATTATTCAAAGCTTTTGAATGGATTCGACGTTGATTTGAAGCAACAACGGCCGCATTTGGCGAAGAAGAAAGTGCTGTTCCATCAAGACAATGCACGTGTGCACATTTGTCTAGTCACGATGGTCAAAATCCACGAATTGGGATACGAACTGCTACCCCATCCAGCATATTCTTCAGATTTAGCCCCCTGCGACTATTTTCTGTTTCCAAACCTAAAGAAATGGCTGTGCGGTAAGAAATTTGAGTCGAATGAAGAAGTCATTACCGAAACAAACGCGTATTTTGAGAGCTTTAAAAAAACCTATTATTTGGAGGAAATAAAAAAATTAGAAAAACGCTGGACTAAATGTATCGAGCTAAAAGGTGATTATGTAGAAAAATAAAATGTTTATTTGCGGAAAAAAATTTGTTTTATTCAAAAAGTCACTGACTTATCAAACCGCCCTCATATAAACGTTTGTCCGCAAATGCTTCGTTTTCAGAGATACGGGGTGTTAAAATTTTGGATAGGTAGGGGAGTTACGGAACATTGGCGTGCTTGATCGCCGGATTTAAATCCTCTAGATGTTTGCATTTGGAGTTTTCTTAAGTCATTAGTTTATTCCACTCCCGTCGAAAATGTTGAAAACCTGATGAATCGAATTATAGGCTACTGTGAGACAATAAAAAATACACCAGGAATATTTGCGTGAATACAACAATCAATGAGGCGAAGAGTTGAATCTTGTGTCACGTCTGAGGAAGGTCATTTTGAACGTTTGTTGTAGCTTTGCGCCTATTTAAAATTTTATTAGTGTTATTTTCTACCTCTTAATACCCACAAAATTTCATTTGCATATCTCGACCCTTTCAGAGCAATAAATAAATCGTAAGTTTTTAAAAAAAAACTTTAACACCTCGTATCTCTAAAACGATTTATTTGCAAACATACGTTTATATAGCAAACTGTCATTATTTCTTCATGTGAAATTTGTCGCACTTATTTACTAACACCCTGTATATCCATTTACTATTTTTTTTTTGTTTCCTTTCAACTCCAATACATTTTCTGGTATAAAAAGATTTCATTACAATTTTAAATAACATATTTTTAATATATTTATGTTTTTTTTTAAATTGCTTAGTTTTATTAACTTTTAAATAAATATTTTCAATATTATTATTATGCTGCATACAAATTTTAATTTTTTAAAATTAAATCATTTACCAAGAATGAAATATATAATAATTAATATGTTATAACAAAATTAATAACGTAAAAACCCAATTAAAAATCTTATTAGAACCATTTTTGACTTCTACGCGGACGAAGTCGCGGGCAAAAGCAAGTCTATATATACAAAAAAAAATTGCCGTGCATTAGTCTCGCTAAAACTAAAAAATGACTTAGCAAATTTGAATGATTTATGTATACTTTCTTGAAGGACAAGCTAACTTTTCTTTCAACGAGGGAGTTTTTCGCGAGTGATTTGCGAAAAATTATATAGGCAATTTTTCGCGAATAAAATAAAATTTATTGTATTAAAGAACGTCAAGCTAACCTATTTTTCATTTAATCACAGTGGTGGTTAAAAAAAATAGGGAAAATCCTAAAGAAAAGCTAAAAAATATCTATAATATAAAAATGAATCGCCTTCGTTAGTATCGCAAAAACTAAAATACCTCCTGACCGATTTTAATGAAATTTTTAGGCAAAATCAGATTAGCCCCGCAGGTGTTCCTGTGAAGTTTGGTAGCGATCGGATCGGGGAAGGGGATGGAATATAAAAACTATCAAAACGGCTAATATTAGTGTCGAATTCATAGTCATATTTTAATGAAATTTTGTAAATGTGTATTAATTGCTCCAACTTGAGAGATGTAATAGTTTTTATCCCATTAAGGGGTAAAAGGGGGTTGAACTATAAAAAATATCACAAATGGCCGATATTAGTGTCGAATTCATAGTTTCTGGGGTCGCTGAGTTTGATAGTGACATTCCCAATTTTGTAAGTACCCCTACGAAAGGAGTGGTAAAGGAATGGAATAGAAAATCTATTTCGGAGAGCCCTGATGAAATGGTCTCTGCTTACCCCTACGGGAAAAAGGCGTGACTATATGTATGTATGTTTCGGGGTCGCTGAGTTTGATAGCGATATTTTTAAAGTAGGCAAGCCAAGGTTAGGACATCTGCCAGGTCCGCTAGTTGTAAATAAAACTCATTTGGAGCTATCTTTGTAATTAGAACTTCCAGACGTAAATATGTTCTTTTACTTGTTTGCTAATAAATAACTCACAAGCATTTAGATTTCCAAACGGTTTGTATTGGCAAATTCTCAGAGAGAGAAATAATTTTGTACCAAACGACATTTCGAGTACTTCCCCAAGAAGCGACTTCCAATCAACGAATTCATTTCCGTTTAAGGAAAGCAATTTTTTTCCGAATAGGTCACATTCTAATTCATTATCGATTAGAACGAATTTATTGTTATTTTCTCGGTAGCAAAAACAAAAATAGCGCGCCAGTACGTTTCTAAGTGAGGTCATAAATTTCAAAAAGATTTATCGTCGCGCATTCGAAAAGGGATATGGATGGGATGTTACTTTCTATTTCGGTTTTTAGTTGTTGGTTAGTTACTTTGTCTCTTGCCAGCATTTAACGATCAGTCGATTGATATTTGAGCCAAATTTTGAGCCGCAGACAGCCAAACAATCTGGGATGGATATTACGTTCCGCGACGACGTCAAAACTTCACGGGTGGCACTTTACAATTTTTATTTCACTACTAACTCACTGGACTTTTGGACAATAAGCGATAAGACTGATTAAATAAAACACACACAAAAAAATATTATTCATCCAAATTAACGTGTCTTTTTCAAGGTTATCCCCTTCCACTAGATTAAACTTATTCCGTTTTTTCCAGTATTCGAAACTGTTATTATTCTCAGTTTTTGGTATAGCCCTCAAAAAGGCCAGTGTATTCTCTTGCATGGCTTCTGTTGGAAATCAGTACTTTCAACTGTACAATTCCTCTTTGAGAAATTCCTTGATTTTTAAAACTACTTAGTACGGCCCTGACGCCGACAAAAAAATCATCTAAATAACACGTGCAGTTTTTGTGATCTACTATGTTTTGATCACGCCCTCATCACGTGAAAATTTATAATCGACTAGAAACAAAGTGTCCCCCGTACAATTTTAAAATCTGCTAAAAACACGTGCAGTTATCTCTCTAGAACATTCCGAAATCGTCACGTGCATTTGTAACAAACAACTATACGGTCACGTTATGATTTTGATCAATAAAAAACGCTGAATTCAACGCGAGAAGAAGCCACGTTCGAAGCGGCTCCGGCTTCTCGTTCTCTTTCGCATATCATCAGCCGAGGCATGAACACCTCTAGCGTTCAGAGCACCGCTTTAAAACACCACGTGGTAAAATGCACATCAATATAATCAAATAAAATACATCAAATTCAAAGCTAACAACCAGTGAAATTATTCTGAAGATACAGGAGACTTGAAACTGTAAGCATCATGTATTAAAGTTATACAATATATTCTCGATGACAAGTGTGTTGTTTCATTTACTGTGATAACAAAATTCACGGTGATAAAAGACAGTAAACCCTTCAGCCTATAGTAGGCGGTAAATTTGCCACACTTGCAGACAAAAATGCAATATTAATTAACTATTGGAGAGTTATTTAAAAAAATGATAAACACTCTCCAAAATGCAATGAATAAAATAGATACCTACACGAGTACTATCAAATGGTGTATCAAAAGTGAAATCCGCCCATATCAATTTTACCTATTAAAAAGTAAACAACCACCCAGTTATACTAAACAATAAAATAAATAATAAACAGATAAATACTTAGGACTGCATCTGAAAAGCAAACTAAAGTGGCAGGAAGATATCAAATAGAAAACGAAGGATCTGAAACAAAAATATAAAATGTTATACAGGGTGTTTTAAAAAGAGGTGACCCCGTCTCTAGGATGGGTAGAAAACTGAAAAATAATTGGGGTTTGCTTAGTAAAAAATTTTCGTAACGCCATCCGTATTCAAGATAAAGAGCGTTAAAGAAAAAAATGTATACACATCTATTACGATTTTGCCGAAACTACTGGAAACATTGTAATAAAATTGTTTTAGACGCTGATACGTGCCATGAATTTTTTTTATATCTGACTCTCATAGAGGGCGCTAGTTACATGGTTCGTACCAAGTACTATTGAACATAACTTTTTTAAGGTTAGATTTATTAATCAAAATTTCAAATGAATTTAAACATCATTTAATTTTACACCAAAAAATTACTCATGGTAAAACTCGATACTGTGTACCGTTTTCGGAATATTTTGATTTGAAAATATGAAGTAATAACTGATGCCGTATAGAGTAATGATAAAGTTATTAATTATTATTAATTAGTATGTATTATGTAAATTAAAAATTTTTGGTCGCGTAAATGAGACCTCATCGATAAAACGGATAGATGTTAAAAAATTGGGATTAAGGGCTTTCCTTTCTTGTTTCTTAAAAATATTCCGAAAACGGTACACAGTATCAAGTTTTACCAAGAGTACCTTTTTGGTGTAAAATTGAATGTTGTTTAAGTTTGAGGCAAAGAGGAAGAAAATATATGTGGTTATATCAGGCGGTATTACTACCGTCACTAACGTATGCAGCAATAGTCTGGCGGCCAAGGGTGGAAGGGGCCGGGACTGTGAACCTATTGAGAAGCCTGCAAGGAAAATACTTGCGGGCTGCAACGGGGGCAATGAGCACCGCTCCTACAGAGGGACTACAAATAGCCCTCAACGCACCTCCTTTGGATCTCCTGATAAAAGATCGGACCAGGAACACTGCATACAGACTTAAGTGTCAGGGTGGATGAAGGAGCAATGGGATTGGCCACACCAAGATCGAGGCCCTCCACAAACACTCCTTCACAATAAAGATTTCGAAAAAGATACAGGTTCATTCAATACTAACATTCCTCATTTTAAGTCCTTGGAAAAAGTTAACGAAAAAACAAAATTATTACTAGACAGCATAACGTTTAAAGACTTTTTCTATTGTTATGAATAAAGGAAAAAGCGGATGCAACAGTGTCTAGATCGGCAGAGAGATCGTATTAAAGAAAGCCATAGTTAAATTGTTCTACAACTTTTGAAAATAAAGAAGCTTAATCGAACCAGTTCCAGTACTTTATTGTAAGTACCTCGTGTTGATACGTAATGTTTCTTAGTCACTAAATAATGCAATAGTTTTTATTTCTTTCTAACGTAGGATATTCTAATGAACATAAGCTGTACCTTTGTGCATGACAAATAGCAAATAGCTAGTCATTTAAGCGCAGAAAAGGCATTTAAGCTACGTTTAGTTAAAATTAGACGCAGAAGGCCAAAAAAAGATAATCAACGGCTCAATTAGAAGTTACATGAAGCGGTAAAATGCATTTCTAACACACTTATTTCACGGTCGTGAGTTCGAGAGTTTTGGCGTTTAAAAACTACCATTCCAACACTTCATTCGTCAAAATCCGTAGTATTTAAAACACTAAAAGCAACAAAATAACCATAACCGACCGACCGCGTTTTACGGAATATTAATTTACAAGATAAAATTAAATGTTGGGTTTGTTTCGGCCACAAATTGGTGATTTGTATAATGAAAATTTATGAGGATCTCGAAAAACCTTCTAGTCGAACAACAGGTCCGGCTACGCGCTATTTTAAGTCTTACTTACCACCCATAAAAATTTTTTTACGTGTTAGTCAAATTAACAAACCAAAAAGAAATACTGATTTAAAGATCTAGTTAATGAAAACGAATTAGTCAAATCAACAAACCAAAAGAAATATTGATTTAAAGATCTGGCTAATGAAAACTTTACAGGATAATGAATTCTACAATTAGAGACACTATTCGTGAGCGCTATTTTTAATAACAGTAATAAAACATATGTTTCTTCTAAATGCATTAAATTCTTCATATCTGCAAGAGGTACTTAATATTTTTATAAGAATAGTTAGTTCGGATAAATTCCTGTACATAATTTTAAATAGTCTCTTTTGGTTTTGTATCTGGTAAAGCTCATGTTTATATTTTAAGAGTTGTTCTCAATTAAAGAATACTGTTGTTTTTTTAAATCGAAGTACCTATTTATTAAATAATATAAAGTATATATATATATATATATATATATATATATATGTAGAAGATACAATTAGTTTAATTAAGGTTCGTCTAAATACAGGGTGGCCAACCAAAAACGAAACAGAGCCGGTGTTTTTGACTCTACTACTTTCAACCACAGGCGAAGGTAAGAAGTACCTCAGAATGTTTCAATAGCATTGGGGGTTGTTGATACTTCAAGATAGTGTATAGATGTTAAGATAGTTTATATAATTTTTCAGATGTTTAATTATTTACGATTTTATACTTTGTATATGTTGATAATAAAAAAGAAAGAGTTGAATTGTCAGAATTTTGGAGAAAAGTCATAAAGATGCGTTTTAAAGTTCTCACGTACCCACATCAGAGATGCCAAAACGAGCAGGTGCAGGTATCAATGAGAACCTTTCATCAGCCTTCATTTGGCACAAAAACTTTGGTTCTAAAAATACCGTTACTCAGATAGTGAGTTCACAAGAATCTACAGCCAGGTCAAATAAAACATCCAGTCTTCTGCACTTACAATTAAATCTGAGAAAGAAACGATTAGCACCAGAAAAAGAAAAGAAGAAACAAGAATTAGAAAGACACAAAAAACTATTAGAAGGCAATTCTCGGCTCCTAGAATTGGAACATGATCTTCAAGAAGCAGAATTAGAAGCCCAAGACGAATAAGAAAGTAGAGCATAAAAAAGTGAAGAATTTCTGCCTAATTTACTTAATGAAGATATTGAGAAGGAACAATCAGTTGCTGAATGGATAACTAACATACAAAGACCAGAAGACATTTAAGAAGTAGAAAGTAAGCCTGAGAAGGAGAAAATGATATCAAACTTCTTTGTGAAATGATTTCTAATACTATACCCATAGTATTAAGTAAGTAAGCAACTAAAATAATTGGATTTTAACATGTAATTTTTTTTAAAGTGTTGGGAGGAAATATGAAATTTAAAAACTATTGTAAAGAGAATTGTAAGAGTTTTCAAAATATCTTATTCGACCCCCAATGCCATTTTAAAATTTTTGGGTTTCGTTGTCGGTTGGCCACCCTGCATATTTGTTTTAAAACAAATTTCAGAACAAACTAGAAGGGAAATAAAAAAATTGGCATCAAGAAAATCTACAAGGATCATTAAAAGACAATATACGGGAAAGAAAAAAGAAGGGTGTTTAGATTGAAAGAAGTGGTTTGTGGTTGTTCAAGGTGACTTTGCCTGTTTGGCAGATTAATATTAAGATATTCATTGTTTTTTATGGCTGTCCATGTTATGGATTACGTCTATGCCATTTGCTGGCGAATTTATATTCGCTGAATCGTCAGTAAGTTTTAAGTGTATAATGCTTTTTAAAAACCAATAATTTCAAAATTATTTTTTCATTGTTCTTTTTAAAATTATTCTTTCGTATTTCTCCTTGCGCTGACCCTGCGTTTTCGTAAAAAATTTCGAGATCAAAGTTGGTTAACGGCGATTTTTCGTAGAAGTGATATTTTTTTGTGGGACTATCAAAAAGTGTTGTTGGTAGTGATAATCCGACAGAATTTATGCTGGTGTAAAGGGTTCTGGGTTCCAGATCCTTTTCAACGATAAGATCCTATATAAGAGAATGAGACAATACCTCGGTATCGGGATCCTCGTTGTTGCGGACATTTATATTTTGTCGGCTTCCAGTTTCACGAATATTTGCGTTTGGTTTGATTCGTTTTTTCATTTTCGCGTTAAACAATTCTTTTATGTGGATTTATTAAACTACACCTCTTTTTTTGGTTTTGTTTTTATTTGACGAGTACATGGTGGCCCATTTAAAAAAGTCCACCTCGGATATTTTTCGAGACAGGACGAGTTAGTTTTCAAAGGGGACACGCTTTATCCTAAATTAACGCAGGGGTGGAAATCCAAGCATCTTTAATAGCTGGAGGGGGGGTCATGTGAGACACCGTTTTAAACGTATCAAATATGTGTAACAAACTAAGTTACTTGTGACTCTAAAAAACTTACTGATGTCCCACGTTGGGCGCCAATTCTGTGTAACGAAATAAGTTACTTGACTCTAAAAAGCTTACTAATGCCCCACGTTGGGCGCCAATTATGTGTAACGTAATAAGTTACTTGACTCTAAAAAACTTACTAAGGCCCCACGTTGGGCGCCAATTATGTGTAACGTAATAAGTGACTTGACTCTAAAAAACTTACTAATGCCCCACGTTGTGCGCCAGTAATGTGTAACGAAATAAGTTACTTGTAACTCAAAAAACTTACTAATGTCGTGACTGGCGCTTTTTGCGTAGCACTTGGTAGGAGTCCGGAGCTGTTGATGTGTTCAGTCGAGGTAGACCTGCCCTATGCTGGTGAGGGGCAACACACCCCAAAATCGGTCCATAGGTGGTCACCTCGGATGGATAAATCTAATAGTTCCTTCTCTTACTTAACAAGCATCTGCATATTGTTACACGAAATGGGGTATTATACACGATTATGTATCAGATGTAATTCAATGCCTGTCGTGGCATATAGCCAGAGGAGTAGTTGTTTTTTGATACATAATCGACCCACATGAACCTATAATATAGGTGACATACAGCGAAATTAGCTGATTTTTTAAAAATCAGTTATACATTTTTCACATATATATTTTAAAGTATACATTATACGGTATATAAATTAACATGAAACACATATTTCATTTCAAAATTAGATAAGTAATAGCGATTATTTAAATTTTGTGTGTACCTCCTTATCTGATGTATCAGTATCAAAATTAACTATAGGTATTTTCACGTATTTTAATTTTATTTATGTGTCCCCACCTAACTAAAAATTTTTGCTAAAAAAAAGAGGCAAGGGGTGTAAAATTATATTATGCACACAGGCGGCCGTATGGCTTGGCGCGCCCCTGCTCCAAACAGACACATGATATTTTCAAACTAAATTCCCTTCCGAAAAACTAATCGTACCTAAAAACTATTTTACGTACTTACGTAAGTTACAACATATGAAATGTTCACTTCACACTACTTCAAAAACTAAATAGAAATATGTATTTAATAAAAATTAACCACGTTCTCACATTGCAGCATATAATAATGACAGAAAAATAAAACAAGTTCGGATTTTTACGATATACGCATTCGTCATCCAACAATAATAAAACACGAAACAAAAAATTATACAAAGACTTAACGTTTTAAATAATTTTGTTAATTACTATCGACATCATTAACTACACACTTTTTACAAATCTTTGGTGAAATATGCAGGATGTCTCATCAATCTTCATTATACAGAACCTACGCGGAAAATTTACAGAAAAATTTAATGCCTTGGAAATTTACAGTGTTTGCTTTTACTGTGACTACTATTAATGTAAAAATGTAGAATTAGGTTCTCATCATTTGCACTTCGCAAATCGGTATAAATGTTTTAATTCACTCCACTAGTACCATTGTGCGTACTTTATTAATTAAGGCATTTAAAGTCATACACTTGTGAGTCTAAGCTGACTTGGGACTGTATACAATCCCTGTGTCAACTGGCAGCAAACAACCAGGTCTCTTTGATGTGGGTTTCATGTTACAATGGAGGCAACGAGGAAGCAGACTGCCCTGTCAAGTAAGGAGAAAATACACCAGAACCCTTCTGTGGACTTTTCAAGGCCCACTTGAAAGAAGAGGTTCGACGCTGGGAAACATACATACATATAGTCACGTCTTTTTTCCGTAGGGCTAGGCAGAGACCACTTACTTCCACTTGCTACGGTTATACACACATCTTTTGCTTCCTCTACTTTCATCAGTGCTCTCATACATGCTCTTCGGTTGTTGGTACTCTTGACCTGGCCTTTCCTCAAAACAATGTTGATCTGATCAAGATATGTTCGCCAAGGTCAACCTCTACCAGCTTGTCCATTCACACTCGCCTTATAAATTTGTTTAGTCAATCTTCCTTCATCCATCCTTTCTACGTGTCCAAACTATCTAAGCATTCCTTTATCTATCTTTGTAACCACATCTTCTTTTACACCACAGCGTTCCCTTATCTCACTATTCTTAACTTTATCCATTCGAGTCACTCTGGCTATATTTTTCAGACTACTCATTTCTGCAGCATTAATCCCATTTTCATGCTTCGTCTGCCAAACCCAACATTTACTACCATACATAAGTGTAGGAACCAACACTCGTCTATGCATAGCCAGACGTGTCTTTTTTGACACTTTCTGGCTGTTCATAAAGCTATGCAGTGCCCTATTCATTTGTTTTCATCTCTCGTAAACTTTGAACCCAAGTATACAAACTCATTTACTACACTCTTTCTTTTTTATTAGAATTTCATAGTTTATCATGCTTTCTTTTCTTTTAAAAACCATTACTTTCGTTTTGCTTTTATTTATTTTCATCCCTTTAGTTTTTAGGATATGCATAAAATTAACCATTACCTGCAACTCCTCTACTGATAACGCTAATATGACTTGATCATTGGCGTAAAGAAGGCATTTGACGATCAAAACATTTATTTTTAATCCATACGCACACCCATCAAATCTTTTAAACAATCGTCTAAGTATGTATAATTTTAACAGCCATGGCGAAGCCACACATTTCTGTGTTACACCTTTTTTTATGTTAAACCAGTTTGTGTAAGCTCCGTTTATCCTGACACAAGCAGTGGAATTTTCGTAAAGTGTTTTCAGTGCTCGTATTAAACTACCGCTTAACCCATACATAGACAATGTCGACCACAATTCATTCCTCACCACTCTGTCATAGGCCTTTTACAAGTCTATAAAAGTGCATTAGACCTTATGACTTCTAGCCAAGAATTTTTCGACTATACAGATGAAAAGAAATGTCAGGACAAAAACAGGCGAAAAGGCAAGTGAGCCACTCGCCAAGGAAAGCTAAACAGCTTATTGAGCTGGACAAGAAAGACTACTGGTGACGTAACTTTTCACTGAATACTGCCCTCTGAGGTATCACCTGAAAAAGATGGGCAAAAGAGAGAGTGATAGTTGCCGCTACTGCGAGAACCTCGCTGAAACTGTAGAACATTTGGTTTGCGAATGCCCAGCTATTTTTTGCAAGAGATTTAAGTTTCCGAAAGCCCTCTGATGTCAGAAACTTAGCTCCCAAGAAACTAATAAACTTTATACGAAGTCTCTAAATCCCGGACCTTGAATAGATTAAGGGTTTTGCACAAAAGATCTGATAGGTCGAGATGCTTAAAAGGCTGCATAGCCTTCACGACCCGCCCTAAAATCTACATCACTCAAAGGTTGTTTAACCTGTAAGATGGATTATTATTTTGAAAAAATAGCAAATTAAAATTAAAAATCGACCTGTACCTGGTTTTTTTATATTACTTATTATTTAGCTAATCATCAGAAGTTGATTTTGTGTTGTTATTGGGATTTCCTACCTATTAGCCAATATAGATTTCTTTTTTAATAATAAACTGTTTATTTCATTCACGCCATTACCTTGATTTTTTGAAATATAGCCCAAAATTAAACGACGGGTAACTTACAAAGGATCTACAGTTTTCGACTTTAATGCACGTCTCGTAGGCTGTAAAAACTGTTAGTGATAAGACTCATCATCTTTCTTGCGCCCTGTACATTGATGTTTTTTTCTCAAAATGAAATATTCTTCCGTTATATACTATAAATCTTAATTTAAGTGGAATTGTTCGCATCCAAAAAAACTTAATCGTATTGATGGTGCGATAATTTTCATGCCAAGTGTTTTTGAAAGTTGAAAATAATTTTGTATTCTCGTGTAAACAAAGAACAAAAAACTGACAAAGGATATATCGCCATTTGGAGCACATATGTGACTAGCAAAAGCAATTGCACTATGTTAAGTAGTAACAATACTTTATCATTGAATAAGTACTTCCTGTCTTTATAAGAATGCGTTTTAATATCATAAAATTGCATTCCTGATGTCCGGATGACAAAACTAAACGACCAAACACTTGCTTTAGCCAAAAAAAAATAGTTTAAAAAATTTATGACATGCCTCATTTTAAAGAAGATTTAATAAACCAATACTGAAAAAACAGTCCACCCTAATTGTAAAAAATAAGTATAATCACCATACGTTTATTTTAAAAATTATAAAAAAATGTTCCTGTAGCCAAAACTGTTTTATGCTATCTATATCACAACTTCGGACAAAATAAGGATTTAAATTGTCGATGACATCGTTACTCGCATATAATTTACCCTGTAGTTAATTATTACGTTAAAACACAGTAAATTCAAATAAAAAATCAACCTGTCACAAGATTACTTCACAAAATTGTTTCTTTTGCTAAAAATTCATTTATTCCTTACTCTATAAATATACTGTTATAATGAGTGATGTTTTAGGTAACAGGCCGGACACAGACTTACTGATTCTGTTATACTTGAATAAAACGGAAAAGAATTAAAATCAGATGGCTAGAATGCAATACAAAATGTATCACTCGTCACATACCCAGGTAGGTATGTCAGGTATGCCAGGCATTACCGTATCAGATACTGTCAACAAATGTCAACAAATTATCGTATCAGATACTGTAATGCCAAAAACACAACCATATCAGATACTGTAATGTCAGCACATAACCATATCAGGTACTGTAATATCAACACATTATCGTATCAGATACTGTAATGCCTACACATTACTATATTGGATACTGTTATATCAACTCATTACCATATCACAATCTGTAATGTCAATACATTACCGTATCAGATACTGTAATGCCAACACATTACCGTATCAGATACTGTAATGCCAACACATAACTATATCAAATACTGTAATGTCAACAAATTACCGTATTAGATACTGTAATGCCAACACATTACCATATCATATACTGTAACGTCAACACATTACCATATCGGATACTGTTATGTCAACACATTACCATATCACAATCTGTAATGTCAATACATTACCGTATCAGATACTGTAATGCCAACACATTACCATATCAAATACTGTAACGTCAACACATTACCATATCGGATTTTGTTATGTCAACACATTACCATATCACAATCTGCAATGTCAATACATTACCGTATCAGATACTGTAATGCCAACATATTACCATATCTGATACTATAATGTCAACACATTACCGTATCAGATACTGTAATGACAACACATTACTGTATCAGATACTGTAATGCTTACAAATTACCATGTCAGATACTGTAATGCTTACACATTACCATATTAGATACTCTAATGTCAATACATTACCATATCAGATACTGTGATGTCAACACAGTACCGTATCAGATACTGTAATGCTAACACATTACCATATCAGATACTGTAATGCTTACACATTACCATATCAGATACTCTAATGTCAACACATTACCATATCAGATACTGTGATGTCAACACAGTACCGTATCAGATACTGTAATGCTAACACATTACCATATCAGATAGTTTAATGTCAACAAATTATCATATTAGATACCGTAATGTCAACACATTACCGTATCAGTTACTGTGACGTCAACACATTACCATATCAGATACTGTAATGTCAACACATTACCATATCAGATACTGTAATGTTTTATTTACCGGTTGCAAATTGGTATAAGGTTAGTATATTCAAATCTTTTAAACAATCGTCTATGTATAAGTTAAATAGCCATGGCGAAGCCACACTTTCCTGTCTCACACCTTTTTCGATGTTAAACCAGTTAAATCAAATACCATTCGAAAATTTTACTTAGAAGGCGTTGTTTCCAAAAAAACTGGCTGACCGTCAAGTGGTTTTGAAGGTAATAAACATACTTTTCTACTCACATAACTAATGTGGCATTTAGCATACGGATATGTACTAAGCTAAATGATCGATCAGTCACAGGTTCTCACAGGGTGTGACTTTTTGCGATTTTAAACACATTACTATGGCAACTCAGTTTTTTAAATACATTACTTGGTTACCGTTTGATTTCAGCCATGAGAACCGCCTGAGAAACTGTCGTGAGTCTGTCTGACAGGTCTGCCAATTGTTGAAACTGTCATTTTCAGAATTTGTTCGAGATTATTCAAACTATGTATATACATATTTGTATTAAAATTCTTAGTTGAAAATGATTACATCGGATGAAAGTGAAATGGAAGAAAATGTTTCAAGAGGTACACCTCTTGAGATAATACAAGCAACAACCACAACTTCAGGTGATTTGCTGCCACAAAAATCTTGGAGTCAATACGAACGAACATACAATCTTTTTATGGAATGGCGAAAAAATTAATTCTATGCTAAGAATGACAATAAACGTAAAAGGTAATATTAATGTAAGCAAATATCCGAAATTGTCTGCATTCGTGAAACGCAAATTAGACGGATACAATCCTAAGAAATCTACAACATTGACATCTTAGCAAATCAAAGAGTTCTTATCATCAGCGCCAGATGAAATCTTTTTATTTAAAAGTAAGCTATATTTTTATATTTAAAAATATATAGTTTACCCAGACAGTACTCAATATTCTATAAATATCCTAACAACGCTCAAATACACTTCATTTTTTCCGCAAATTCCAATTTCCGAATAAGTAGACTTAGTTTGAGAGAGATTATTTATTTTTGATGTCGCCAATTTTTAAGGCGGGCATATAACATATACGGGGTATAAAAACACGATGTATGGTGTCCGCGCTCTGGATGCCGAAGGTCTCGGAAACGATCCCCGATATGTCTTTTTTTTTAATTTTATTTCAGCCAAAATAAATTCCTACATTTATACTTTTTCAATACTAGTACTAGGACTATTCTCTTCTTTTACTTGAAATTCCGCCCCTATCGAAGATTGGAAATCATCACCACTACTCGGACCTTATCAATCGCCCGCCTGAAGAGTTCTGCGGACGTGCAACCAAACCACTCCCTCAAGTTGCGCAGCCACGAGATTCTTCTTCTGCCAATCGTTTTCTTGCCTTTTATTTTGCCGTGAATAATTAACTTAAGGATATTATATCTATCTCCTCTCAGAACATGTCCTAGATATTCTAATTTTCTCCTTTATATGGTGTTACTAATTTCTTTGGCTTTATTTATTCCGCGTAGTACTTCCTTATTTGAAACCTTGTCAACCCATGGTATTATTAGCATTCTCCTATAACACCACATTTCAAATGCTTCTATGTTCTTGATGTTTTCTAATTTAAGTGCCCAGGCCCCCATTCCATACAATAGAATGGAGAATATATATATATATATATATATATATATATATATATATATATATATATAGCATTTTGACATTTTGGTTCTCAGTTATAATGTTATATCTAGGCTGCAGAGTATTTTATTCAATTTTATGAAAGCGCTGCGAGCTACTTCAATTCGACACTTGATGCCTTTTGTGTGTTCTGCGTTTTCAGTTACCCATATGCCAATATATTTGTAAGAGGATACCCATTCCAGGTTGTCGTTATTAATATTTATGGATGGTCTATTGTGAATTGTGCTTTGGTTTTTTGAAGTTGTCATGACTTTGGTTTTCTTTAGGTTCATATCTAGGTCATATTTTTTGCAGAAAATGCTTGTTAACTCAACCAGATGTTGTAGGTCTTCCAGACTTTCGGCGAAGAAAACGGTATCGTCTGCGTATCGCAAGTTGTTAATTTTTTCCCCGTTTATGACAATACCACCGGTTTCCTCTGATAGCGCTTCTTCAAAGATGCCTTCAGTATATGCATTAAACAAGAGGGGCGACAATACAAATCCCTGTCTAACACCTCGACATATCTTAATCTCCTCACTCAGATCTTCTCCGACTTTGACTCGTGCTGTTTGGTGCCAATAGAGATTGGATATTATTCTTATGTTTTTGCTCTTTAGTATCTCTAGAAGTTTTGGGTGTTGGACTCTATCACATGCCTTTTGAAAGTCGATAAAGCAGATGTACATATCATGATTCATATCTAGGCACCTTTGTCTTAGTACGTTTAGTCCGAAGAGCGCTTCTCTTGTTCCCACGCCCTTCCTAAAACCCATTTGAGTGTCACCGATGTCTTGTTCTAAATCCTTATAAATTCGGTTATGTATGGATCTTTAAAAATATTTTCAAGGTGTGACTCATTAGGGCAATGATTCTGTGGTCCGAACATTCTCTGGCTTTATTTTTCTTTAGCAATGTCACGAATGTGACTATTCTCATATTTAAAAACAGACCATTCCACATAGAAAATACCAAAATATATTGATCATATTGTGAGAATATCTTAAGAAATAGTATTATGATCACGTTTTTGAATCCCTTCAAATTATTTTTTAAGTCGGCCTAATTTTTGGAATTATGGGAGTTTGTCGGAGAGAGGAATTGTGGAAAGTCGAAACAAATCATTAGTGCACATTCTCGACACAAAAACCAAAACTAAGCGTCAATTTATTATCGGTAATAATTTCTAAAAGATATGTAAAAAATGTATGCAACTTTTCGCACTTCTAATGTAGGAACGAATAATCCATTCTTCTTGAATTACCAGCGAGGAAGATGTACAAAGCAGCCAATCGGAATAAATAAATTTGACAATATGCCTAGTCGAATAACATCATTTTTGAATTTACGAAATCCGACCTTATATACGGGTCACTGTATGAGGCGTTCTTCAGCAACAATTCTTGTAGATTCCGGTTTAAATATAACTGCTATGAAGCGCCATGGAGGGTAGCGATCTACTTCTGTCGCAGAAGGTTACATAGATTCTTTAATAAATAATAAAATACAATGCATAGCTTTATGAATAGCCAGAAAGTGTCAAAAAAGGCACGTCTGGCGGTGCATAGAGGTGTGTTGGTTCCTACACTTATGTATGGTAGTGAATGTTGGGTTTGGCAGAAGAAGCATGAAAATAGGATTAATGCTGCGGAGATGAGTAGTCTGAGAAGTATAGATAAAGGAATGCTTAGAAGGTTTGGACACGTAGAAAGGATGGATAAAGGAACAAATTTATAAGGCGAGTGTGAATGGACAAGTCGGTAGAGGTCGAACTTGGAGAACATATCTCGATCAGATCAACATTGTTTTAAAGAAAGGCCAGATCAAGAGTACCAACAACCGACGAGCATGTATGAGAGCACCGATGAAAGTAGAGGAAGCAAAAGATGTGTGTAAGAACTGTAGCAAGTAGAAGGAAGTGGTCTCTGCCTACCCCTATGGGAAAAAGGCGTGACTTTATGTATGTATGTATGTAAAATACAAACTGCTAAAAAAATTGGTAATGCAGTTCAAGCCAGTAGGGCAGCCACAGCTACAAATTTTGACGATGATATAATAGAAACCAACTTCCAGAAAAAAAAAGATACTGATGTCAATATAAATGTATGTAGCCAGTAATGGAAATAAAGAAGAAACTCACTTCGAGGAAAAGAGGCTGATATCATTTAGTAACTGCCCAAATGTTTCTAATATAACCATGAATGTTTATCTGTCCAAATATAATTGTTCATTACCATTCATTATGAGTTGATAGTTACTCAATTGGAGAATTTGGAGAATTTAGAAAGAGTTATGAACAAAATAGTAAGGTTTAGTGAGATTTACGGACTTTCCCTCATTAAAAAAAACCGAGTATATAAAAACATGTAAGAACAACAACACATATGAAATATTAATGGTTGGAGGTCAACAGATTAAAAAAGTAAAAAGATACAATTGTTTGGGAACGCTCCAGAAATTTGATCGTTTCTATGTTTCATGGTTTCTATGGTTCATTTTTTCCATAACTTTGTATATGACTGAGAGTAATGCAATAGGGCGATAATTTCGCAGGAATAGTCTTCTTTCCTTTTTTCGGAATGGGTTGGACTTTAGCGTTTTTCCACATGGACGAAAATACTCCTTTGCTATATGATAGATTGAAGAGTATACAGAAAACTGAGGTGAGCCCTTGAGCTCATGTCTTAACGTACAGTTAATGAAATATTAAACTGTAATCTAGTTACAAAACCGGATATACAATATTTGGCAACAACTACAGTTGTTAGAGCTCGTACATATAGGTACGTAAAAAAAAATTAAAATTTCGTCCCGAAAATCAACAACTCCATCATTCGTGACATCGCTACAAAAAAGAAGGTATAAAAATTAAAAAAAAAATACAGCTGTCTTTTATTATGGACAAGCACCCATCGCCGTGGCCGTCAGAAAGTAAAAGAAAAGAAAGAAAATGATTACGAGAATTATAAATGATGATTAACAAGCGAAAGATAAGAAAGAGACTCTTCTGTGTTCTGTGTCCTTGCCGATAAAACCGACTGATGGGTACCGCTCGGTTGGTATCGATTGATGGTATACCCGAGAATTCTTGTCTCACGCTACCATACGCGTCAGACGACGGCGACGACCACGGTACTGTTCTGGGTCAGCCTCAACCTCGGCCGTGCGTGCACGAGGTACCCGGGGGCGTGATACCCTCTCTCGACTTGCTCCGAATGAATTATCAAGGCTGAGAATGTGTGGCGAGGAATGTCCACACTGATGTTTTGGCAAATTGATCATTTTTGACGTAAACAAGTTTAATAGTAAATAGAATCATACTAAAATAAAGCACGACATGCTAATTCACTTTTTATTTGGGAGTAGTGGTATTTTACCTTTTGAACTCGTGTGTATGTTCTTTTGTGATTACACTGTACTCGGACTATTAAGAGGAAATTGCTCACGCCCGCCATTAACCGCTCTGTCAAATCTCCCCACACATCCAATAAATAAGTGACGTTGTATTAGGCTCTTTCTGCGAACATTAGTCGTTGATTACACCGTTCGACAATTTCGCAGCGGACGATAATTTAATGTTGGTTCTTCACTTTATTTAAAAACTAAACAATTTATGATAATACATAATTGAAATATTTTGTTACTTTTAATGTAAATTATATCGGAAAGTCACCAAAATCATAATATTTTTAAAATAAAAAAAATTTCCCAGCTATTTTTTTTATTTTAAAAAAGGTAATAACTTTCCGACATTCAACTGTAATTATTAAAATTGTCCCCAAAATTTTGCTGCAAAGTAATGTATTTTAACAGCATGAGTAGAATAATTAGATTTTTAATATGGCGGCATGTCAATATCGTCTTAACTATCTACTCAGAATTTTTTTTACGAATTTTTTAAAAATGCGCTAAAATTGCGTATTAGATACACTTAGTGTAAAACAAAATAAATTATTGGAAACATTTTTTATTGTTTTAGAAAATTAAGCAAAAATCGCGCACAATAATTTATTACCATTATAACATGAAAAATAACTAAAAAACTTTAAAAACACTAATTAAAAACATAAAAGTATACAAAAATAATAAATCTTGAGGAGGTAGAAACACAAATAAAACCCAACATTATCATATTCATTACCATTATCTTCTATGTATATAAAAATGAAAAAATGTATGTATGTATGTCCTTCAAAAACTCCCATGAAATTTTCAAAAGTTGTTTTATACATACAAGAGTGGTTTTAGGTTGTTAGCACCCCTACGATAGGGGATAAGGAGGGTATGAAATGTAAAAACTATCAAAAACGGCTGATAATGGTGTCGAATTCATAGTCTTCGGGAATTCTAAGTTTAATAGTGACGTAACCAGTTATGTAAGCATCCATACAAAAGGGGTGTAGATTGTAGGGTGGGTCGTGAAGGCCATGCTGCCTCTCAAGCACTTCGACCTATCAGATCTTTTGTGCATAACCTTTAATCTATTCGAGGCCCGGAATTCCAAGCAAAGTTTATCAGTTTCCTGGGGTCTAAGTTTCTGACATCGAGGGGCTTTAGGAACGCCCCTTCTGCAGTTTCAGCGAAGTTCTCGCAGTAGCGGCAACTATCACTCTCTGTTTTGCCCATCTTTTTCAGGTGATACCTTAGAGGGCAGTGTCTAGTGAGGAGTCTCGTCACCAGTTTCAAGTATTTCTTGTCCAACTCGAGAAGCTGTTTAGCTTTCTTTGGCGAAAGACTTACTAGCCATTTCGCTTGTTTTTGTCCTGGCACTTATACAATAAGGTGTGAGTGAGGGAGGAAATAAAAAAACTATTAAAAACGGCAAAGTGTCAAATTTATTTTTTTGTGATGGCTGAGTTTGATGGTAACTTTTCCAAATTTGTTAGCACCCCTACGATAGGGGCAGGTGAGACAACTAACACAGTTAAAATTCGTAGAGGAGTCCGCCAAGGATGTGTTCTCTCACCCTTGTTGTTTAATCTGTATTCCGAACATATTTTTTAGGTAGCACTTGAGGATGCTGAGATGGGCATCAAAGTTAACTGGTTGTGGATTAATAACATCCAATATGCGGACGATACCGTTCTAATCTCTAATAACATGCATGATCTTCAACACCTAGTCAACGTAATATGAAAACACTGTTAAAGAATGGGCCTTGAAATAAACACGAAAAAAACAAAATACATGATAGTGACCCGAAAACCTAACACTTTTAAAAACTCCAGTCTAACATACGGAGGCGAGCCAATTGAGCGTGTAAATAAGTTCAAATATCTCGTAACATGGCTTAATGAAGACTGGACATCCGATTTAGACATAAAATGTCTCATAGAACAAGCTTGAAGTCAGTTTGTGAAATTTAAGAGCCTTTTCACAAATGCAAACTTTGACTTGAACCTCAGAGTGAGATTTATAAAGTGTTACATCTGGTGAGTACTTTTATAAGGAATGGAGGGATGGACTTTGAAGCGACCACAATGAACAAACTGAAAGCCTTTGAAATGTGGAAATACAGCAGAGTACTTAAAATTTCATGGACGGCACGAGAAACAAATGAGAACGTTCTTACAAGGATGAAGACTACTAACGACAATCAAGAAAAGAAAAACAGCGTACCTAAACACATAATGCGTAACACAAAATAACAATTATTACAGCTAATTATCGAAGGAAGGTACGCAGGTAAGAGAGGAATGGGAAGGAAAAAGATGTCATAGTTACGCAATGTAAAATAATGAACCGGACTGAGAACGGTAGATGATCTAATACATACATTAAGACACCGGAATAAAATGAAAAATGTGGTCGCAAACATTCAGTAATGGATACGCATGGGAAGAAGAAGAAGAAGAATTAAATTTAACGATTGATTTAAAAAATCGATCGGTTTAGCCAAAATCTCCCGTTCGTTTGACTTGACTGTGCAGAAGAGTCAAAGAGTTCAAATATTTTGAGATTAACCCGAGATTAACCGTATAATAAATAAATTTTTGACTGTAACAGCACAGATGGAATCCGTACTGCAATAGCCGTTATATTTACACTGCTACAGTCACGAAAAGTGCTCAATATGCACTTATTTCGCCAACTGTGGAAAAATTCGCGTACGCTTCATCATACGGGAATTAGAATATCCTCATCACCTGCATAATAACATCCCTTTTGTCGATAAATAATAGCTAAAGCGCGTAAATGCGGATAAACGTCAAACGAGAACAATCGACAATAAGTTAAATCGGTCGACGTCGGACCGATATTGAAATACTAAAAAAACTTCAACGGCACACAAAACATTTGCATAAAGGAAATGCGGAAATAAATGGCTATGACCGACTGTTCGTACGTATACATTATGTTCGCAAAAGGTACCCGTATTATTTAGATTAAGACATTGCTGCATACTAAAACTGCTATTGCCTACTTATGCGTGAATGGAATTGGAACCGTTGGCAGTAGTAGCTATTACTTGATTATATATCTCATCTGCAAAAGTTTACCCTACAATTATAACTGACAAAAAAAATCTAGAACGCTGGAAAATACGCTGGAAAATAATCTGTCACCAATGATAAGCTTTTTAAACTAAAAAATAAAGTAACATTTAAAAACAATTCTTTCAAACATGGAATATTCCCTGATCAACTGAAACTGGCTGTAATCAAACCCCTTTTTAAAAAGGGAAATGAAGAGTTGATGGAAAATTATCGACCAATTAGTCTTCTACCCAGTTTTTCAAAAATTTTTGAACTTGCAATGTGCTCAAAGTTGATATTGTTCATGAATGAATGTGAAATACTGAACCATTTCCAACATGCTTATTTCAAAGGGAGATCTACACTAACCTCCATCTGCCAATTCACCAAAGAACTTTTAAACTTTATAGAAGACGATAAACTAGCATTAGGTATGTTTTTTTATTTGTCAAATGCATATGACTGCCTGGATAGAAACATTTTATTGAAAAAAATTGAAATGTATGGTGTACGAGGAAATGCTGGTGAGTGGTTTAAATCATATCTTTCAAATGGGACACAATAGGACAAAATAACCAGAGAAGGACTCATTGAAAAATCAGACGTATTATATAATAATACAGGAGTACCTCAAGGAAGTATTGCAGGACCAATTCTATTCCTAATTTTTATAAATGATTTGTGTTATATTAAAGAACGTTTAAATGGAAATGTGAACAACCATATTTGCGGATGATACAAATTTGGCTGTGGGAGCGAAAGATGAACAAAAGCTTTCAATTGAAGCAACAAACACCTACACAAAGGCAAAAAACTGGTTTCAACTTTTCAACTGTATATGGTCTTTATCTATACGAGTGCCTAATGTTCTTACAAAGAAACAAGAGCAAATTTGGAATAATCAAAAAATTAAACACCGGATATGAAAACAGATCCATTAACATAAACTACCCTAAACATCGACTTTGTTTGACTGAAAAAAATAATAAGCTACCGAATACTATTAAATCAATAGAAAACCAAAATCTGTTCAAACCAAAAATAAAAAAATTGCTCCTAGATCTAGAACCATACAATGTAGATGAATATATGAACCATATCTTTTGAAATGTGCTATACTTTTGACGTCATTGCTTTTTTAGCTTTATGTATATGAGGTGAATTTAGAAATAAAGAAATATTATTATTATTATTTTCAACAACAACAAATAATTTGTAATTATTTTCACATTTTCAGTAATTTAGTAGCAAAAAAATAACTAGTTAACATAGATAGTAAAAATTGCAAAGTCAGCATATTTGCTAAATAAAAACTTTACACCAAATAGTTTGTACTTTGCTTATCAATACAGATTATTGGTTTCGTAAAAATTAGGTAATTTTATCTTTACAATTAGCTTAACCCGGCCACTCTTCGCTGTGGCTCAGTCTGATATTAGGTTAGGTTAGATATCATGACTTGGAATTAAAAAGGACTTTAGTGAAATTAGTCGTCGGAATTTTAAGAATTCAAAAATGCAAAAGTTTTGTCACGTCGTCTGTGTGAACCTGTCTGTATGATCGCTACACTCTCGAGACTTTATTGTTCATTCTTCTTATCACGCACTCTCCTGCCAAAAGTTGGCGATCCAAATGGCAAATGGCGCTAGAAACTGCAGCACGAAGGATTTCTGCAGACGAGCTGTCGAACCATCTCCTCAAATATATATACCCTGGTATATCGGACCAGTAAGTGAGTATTTTCCTCTTCGCCCAGTCCGAAATAATTGTTTTGGTGGCACTTGTTGTGACTCAAAAAATCGATTCTGGTCCAGTGAACGCAGATTCGGCCCCCTGTTTTGCAAGAATGTCAAATTTTCATTTCCCTTCACCCCTTGGTGCCCAGTTACCCACAGCAGGGTCACCCTGTTGTTCGCACCAAGGTACTCTGGAGATACGATGCAATTCCATACAAGTTTAGAATGTATCTTGTTGGAGCTCAGTGCTTTTATAGCAGCCTGGCTGTCTGATATAATACTTATGTTTTTGTTTGCTAGAGGTCTATTAGTCAGCTCTCTTTCACACAATTCGATAACAAAGACTTCAGCCTGAAATATTGTTGCATACCTGCCAAGACTGGTAGATATTTCAATCTTTGGTTTCCTGCTGAAAACACCGGGCCCAACTCCATCTGGGGTTTTTGAGCCATCTGTGTACAATGTACATAAGGTATTCTGCGAAGAGGATTTATCCCTTCACCCATTCATCTCTCATCGGAAGGAGGACTTAAAACGACTTTTCTACGTATATTTTTGTGGCTAGCATGTCAGGAACCATCCCGAGAATTTGGTAGTTTTTAGTTTCACTTCGTATCCCGGAGTGGTCCCCGAGTTGCTTTCCATTAATTTGCTCTTAAATGAGAGGAATCTGTAGGAGACTATCCTGGACTCCCTCTCTATGAGAGGGAGGAAAAAAAATTAGGAGGTGCTCCATCTCTGCCGTTGGTGTGCTGGACATAGCTCCAGCTATGGCCAGGCATGCCAGCCGCTGAAGGCCAGCAAGCTTAGCTCTAGCTGTCTGTTGTAATCTGTTGGTCCACTAGACTACTAAACCATTCGTGACCATATTATCATTGTTTGATAAATCCAGTAAATCTGTTTGTGGTTCATTCCCCAAGTTTTACCGCATAATCTGAGATTTCAAAAAGAACAGTCTGATCAATTAATTAATAGGAAAGTCTAGCTGACATAGATTAAACGAGGAAACACATCTTTTTAATTTAATACCCTACTTTACATTGCAATGGCTATGCTGTGAAATGAAAGGAAAAAAAAAGAAAAAACGTTTTTCACTGAAATTGTGAAGCTACGAGGGCGGTTTGATAAGTCAGTGACTTTTTGAATAAAACAAATTTTTTTCCGCAAATAAACATTTTATTTTTCTACATAATCACCTTTTAGCTCGATACATTTAGTCCAGCGTTTTTCTAATTTTTTTATTCCCTCCAAATTATAGGTTTTTTCAAAGCTCTCAAAATACGCGTTTGTTTCGGTAATGACTTCTTCATTCGACTCAAATCTCTTACCGCCCAGCCATTTCTTTAGGTTTGGAAAAAGAAAATAGTCGCAGGAGGCTAAATCTGGAGAATATGCTGGATGGGGTAGCAGTTCGTATCCCAATTCGTGGATTTTGGCCATCGTGACTAGACAAGTGTGAACACGTGCATTGTCTTGATGGAACAGCACTTTCTTCTTCGCCAAATGCGGCCGTTTTTGCTTCAAATCAACGTCGAATCTGTTCAAAGGCTTTGAATAATATTTGCCGGTGATCGTTTTACCTTTCTTGAGGTAATCAATGTAAATGACACCGCGTACATCCCAAAAAACTGTGGCCATGACCTTGTTGGCTGACAGACTCTGTTTCGCCTTCTTTGGTCCACGTTCACCCCGAGCAACCCACTGTTTCGATTGTTCCTTGGTCTCTGGCGTGTTGTGATGGATCCATGTTTCAGCCACAGTAACAAAACGGCGCAAAAAATCGTCCGGATTACGGCTGAACATCGCTAAACACTCTGTTGAAGTGGTCACACGATCGCGCTTATGGTCGAGTGTGAGCAATCGCGGCACCCATCTCGCAGAGAGTTTTTTCATGTCCAAATATGATGTACCCGTTCAGTTGAGATACACCTACAGCATGAGCCAACTCACGCACTTTCATTCTACGATCATCCAATATCATTTCATGGATTTTATCGACGATTTCCGGCGTGATCACTTCTTTTGGGCGACCTGGACGTACGGCGTCACTAGTGCTGGTACGACCACAACGGAACTCTGTAAACCACTTCTTAACCATTGAAATTGATGGTGCCGAGTCCTCGTAGTATTTATCAAGTCTTTCCTTAGTTTCAGTGATGGATTTTTTACGTAAAAAGTAATGCTTAATCAGCACACGAAATTCACTTTTTTCCATTTTCGTAAAAATTGACGAGGTTGTCTGCTTTGAACGGCTATCAAACACCAACTGCACGACGTAGCTTGCTCAAAATCAGAAAGTTGCCCACTGATAGATTATAGTTGACGGCAGCACTGTTGCATTTGGAATAACTGCGCGGGAAATTCAAAAAGTCACTGACTTATCAAACTGCCCTCGTAGTAAATGGACTACAGTTTTTGTTTGCCCGTTGCGACATTGTGACGGTACATGAGAAAAGCATTCGTTTTCTATACTCATACCGCATACTTTTGAAAGCAGCAATCCAAAAAAAGGTAACTTACATTTTAATTTACAAAAATAGGCAATCAAATTATTCCCAAAACAAAACAAAATAATTGAATACATCGTTCAGTAAGAAATTGACCAACTTTTATTTTTTCTTCTTCTTCTGGTACCATGACCATTTAACGATCGTTGGTTATCATGTTGGCTACTATGTTGACGATGATTGTTCTGTTTACAGCGGCTCGGAAAAGCTGAAATGTAGACTTCCCATAACACTGCCAAAGTCGGACACCCGATCCACAAAATAAAAGTCGGGCGCCCGACTTCCTTTATCGTTAATTCTGACCGCTGATTAATTTCAATATAAGTAAAAAGATTACAAAAATAAAAAAGGAATTGCAGCAACTGCTTTAATAATCAGATTATTTAGAGACTATTTCTTTACTATCGCTAGAACCAACAGAGAAATTTTTATTAAATTCATCACTCCCATTTCGGTCACACTCGTATACCGCAATTTCTAGAATACCAATGGATAATAAATAAAAAAATAAAGTAATTAAAATTTCTCAATATTAAAAATGAAAAATACTTCGTCGATTTTGTGTTAATCACCATTATAAAATGTACTGAAAGAAATTTACCGTTTCCCAAATAATTATTAAATAACTCGCAACTAAATTATTAGTCCTAATTTATTAAGCGAATTTTCAACCCTTGCACAAAATGGTACAAGGACCGTAGTTTCACTAATTTCAAAATTATTCAGTTTTGTCTTGTGTTCTAATATAACATATAATTTGCATAAAAACAACGTCTTGAACCCCCTTACGCCGGTCGCAATTAATTATTAATTAATATTGCATTATTCGTTTTTATTCTTAGCCTACGGGCCACGATTAATTAATGTTAAACAAGCATTATTAATTATCAGGATAGTTGCAATAAAATAGCATTAATTTTTACTTAAATGCAAGGTATGCTCCATTTTCCTGCACGTTCACATTCTAACCGACAAAGTGCGTTGGAACATTTACCGTCAATATGTAGTGTGAATTTTCTTAATTGAGCTCATTTATTTTCTGAATTTCTTACATGCCAATGTGCTACCACCGTTCAGCTTGAATAAATTTGCAATTTGAAATTAAATGATGCCGAAAATGAAATTATTTTTATTTGCTTTAACATTAGTATACAAAAATGTGTATTGTTACGATATTTAGTCTTGGGTTCGTTAATTTTAAAACACTCAGTACAACAACTAAACAATTTATTCTAATCTTTCTTCTCGTAATACAATAAACTCTTATATATTCAACTGAAACCTTTTACAACAATCTTTTCATAACTAAGTATATCACTTTTTAAAATTAAGCTGACAACTTATGTCCTCACGATTCTTAAAAATACCCAACAAATATTTCTGGAATAGTGGATCCCATTTAAGCAAGTCGTAACTACAATTTTGGATAATGGAATAACCCTCCCATCTAACACTACACACACACACACACACACACACACACACACACACACACACACACACACACACACACACACACACACACACACACACACACACACACACACACACACACACACACACACACACACACACACACACACACACACACACACACACACACACACACACACACACACACACACACACACACACACACACACACACACACACACACACACACACACACACACACACACACACACACACACACACACACACACACACACACACACACACACACACACACACACACACACACACACACACACACACACACACACACACACACACACACACACACACACACACACACACACACACACACACACACACACACACACACACACACACACACACACACACACACACACACACACACACACACACACACACACACACACACACACACACACACACACACACACACACACACACACACACACACACACACACACACACACACACACACACACACACACACACACACACACACACACACACACACACACACACACACACACACACACACACACACACACACACACACACACACACACACACACACACACACACACACACACACACACACACACACACACACACACACACACACACACACACACACACACACACACACACACACACACACACACACACACACACACACACACACACACACACACACACACACACACACACACACACACACACACACACACACACACACACACACACACACACACACACACACACACACACACACACACACACACACACACACACACACACACACACACACACACACACACACACACACACACACACACACACACACACACACACACACACACACACACACACACACACACACACACACACACACACACACACACACACACACACACACACACACACACACACACACACACACACACACACACACACACACACACACACACACACACACACACACACACACACACACACACACACACACACACACACACACACACACACACACACACACACACACACACACACACACACACACACACACACACACACACACACACACACACACACACACACACACACACACACACACACACACACACACACACACACACACACACACACACACACACACACACACACACACACACACACACACACACACACACACACACACACACACACACACACACACACACACACACACACACACACACACACACACACACACACACACACACACACACACACACACACACACACACACACACACACACACACACACACACACACACACACACACACACACACACACACACACACACACACACACACACACACACACACACACACACACACACACACACACACACACACACACACACACACACACACACACACACACACACACACACACACACACACACACACACACACACACACACACACACACACACACACACACACACACACACACACACACACACACACACACACACACACACACACACACACACACACACACACACACACACACACACACACACACACACACACACACACACACACACACACACACACACACACACACACACACACACACACACACACACACACACACACACACACACACACACACACACACACACACACACACACACACACACACACACACACACACACACACACACACACACACACACACACACACACACACACACACACACACACACACACACACACACACACACACACACACACACACACACACACACACACACACACACACACACACACACACACACACACACACACACACACACACACACACACACACACACACACACACACACACACACACACACACACACACACACACACACACACACACACACACACACACACACACACACACACACACACACACACACACACACACACACACACACACACACACACACACACACACACACACACACACACACACACACACACACACACACACACACACACACACACACACACACACACACACACACACACACACACACACACACACACACACACACACACACACACACACACACACACACACACACACACACACACACACACACACACACACACACACACACACACACACACACACACACACACACACACACACACACACACACACACACACACACACACACACACACACACACACACACACACACACACACACACACACACACACACACACACACACACACACACACACACACACACACACACACACACACACACACACACACACACACACACACACACACACACACACACACACACACACACACACACACACACACACACACACACACACACACACACACACACACACACACACACACACACACACACACACACACACACACACACACACACACACACACACACACACACACACACACACACACACACACACACACACACACACACACACACACACACACACACACACACACACACACACACACACACACACACACACACACACACACACACACACACACACACACACACACACACACACACACACACACACACACACACACACACACACACACACACACACACACACACACACACACACACACACACACACACACACACACACACACACACACACACACACACACACACACACACACACACACACACACACACACACACACACACACACACACACACACACACACACACACACACACACACACACACACACACACACACACACACACACACACACACACACACACACACACACACACACACACACACACACACACACACACACACACACACACACACACACACACACACACACACACACACACACACACACACACACACACACACACACACACACACACACACACACACACACACACACACACACACACACACACACACACACACACACACACACACACACACACACACACACACACACACACACACACACACACACACACACACACACACACACACACACACACACACACACACACACACACACACACACACACACACACACACACACACACACACACACACACACACACACACACACACACACACACACACACACACACACACACACACACACACACACACACACACACACACACACACACACACACACACACACACATGAGCGCTAACTTTGTGTTGGGATTTGAAAGCGTCAAAGGCTATTTTGTTAAACGGTTGTAGAAAAACTGATTTTCAGTAATCCTCCAAGTAAAAAAGCTTAAATTGTAACCTTTTACTTGTGATACATCATTAAAAAATGTGCGAAAAATGCTTGGCCGTAATTTAAAAATTAATTGTGTTGGTGGGCCAATAAATTAAGTTCTAGAGAAACATTTGCTGCACTTTTTTTATTAGGGAGAATTTCCTTACTATGCAATTGCAATACATAGCAGTTTTTAGGTGATAAAGTTAACTCTGACAGTCCTATAATGCTTAAGTTGGATTTGGATCGCTGTTTGATATCTTAGGGATTCTTGAAAGCCTAATTAAAAGGTTGATTATTAAACTAAATACTATATTTAATTGTTCTAGGTGAGAGATGCACAGGTTTGTGTATTTTCTTTTGGTGAGGTTACATTGAACCATTACTAGACTTTTTATTTTTAAAACAATTTTAATTATTAGTGATTAAAATTAAAATAAATCTACACCGAGAAACGGAGCTAAAAGGCAGCTATAACTGTCGATCTAATTCTGGTAGTTATTCTTCCGGAATATCATAAAATGTCACAACAAAATGATACGTGTGAACTCTGCACTATACACCCATCCATCTCGTGCGGTTGGTATTTCAACCCCATGGCCTTCATATTTTTGGTGATGTGCATTCGGTGACAGCTGGTACGAAGGAAACGAGAAGACGACGCATCAGACTGGCGGGCTGCTTCCGTTGGCATGATTTACTGGTCGACAGGCCTCGGACTTTTGGCATACGAGTCACATGTGCTCACTGATCGTTATAATAATATACAGGGCGTTTTCCCTACATTTTATTACAGCATCAACAAGTAATGTTGTTATCGCACGTTAATTTTTCTTTTTTAAATTTACAAGTATTTCAATGAGATGGTTTTCCAAAAGGAATTTCCAAACATTAAGTCGTTAACTATGTATAATACTCTGTGAAAGGAAATAACCATAGTTGTGGCACGTAATTACCATAATAAAGTTACTGCAGCAACAATATTTCCTTTTTTTTTATATATCCTCTAAAAATATATCTCAAATAATAGAGTTTAAGAACCTTTAAAAATTTTTCCGTAATATTAAAGGAGAACCATTTATAAAGGTCCTTTAAATTAAAAAAAATATTTTCTAGGATTGTCTCAGAAAATAGAGAAAGAACCTCTAAAAATATTGCCAAACCAATAGAGGAGAAATATTTATGAAGGTCCTTTAAATAATGAAGGAAGATATATAAGATTTACAAGTAATAAAGAAAAATCTTTTAGGAATATCTCCCAGATAATAGAGCAAGAACCTTTAGCGGAAAAACATTTGTGAAGCTCTACTTCAAACAGTAGCAACAGAACAGAACCACTGAACAGATTGAAGCAGAATAGTGGGGAAACATTTGCGAAGTGTCTTCAAATAATGGATGAAGAACCTTTAAAAACATTTTGGATATACAGGAGAAACCTCTGTGAGGATCATAAAGATAATAAAGAGAGATGCTCAAAGAATATATAAATAAGAAAAATGTTTAACTGATTTTTAAAAAATCAGCTAATTCTGCTGTATGTCACCTATATTATAGGTTTATGTGGGTCGATTATGTTTCAAAAAACAACTACTCCTCTGGCTATATGCCGCAACAGGCATTGAATTACATCTGATACATAATCGTGTATAATACCCCATTTCAGGTAACAATATGCAGATGCTTGTTAAGTAAAAGAAGGAACCAATAAAATTATCCATCCGAAGTGACCACCTATGGACCGGTTTCGGAGTGTGTTTCCCCTCATCAGCATAGGGCAGGTCTACCTCGACTGGAAACATCAACAGCTTCAACTCCTACCAAGTATACATGAAGTGATAAGCGAAAAGCGCCAGTCACGACATCTATACTTTTTACTTAACAAGCATCTGCTTATTGTTACCCGTGTTAACCATCAAGTGTTACTGGCTTGATCTTACAAAGTTCCTGTTTTTCGCACGGTCAATTATATGTTGCCTGCTCCAGAGTTTGAACACCAAAAAATCTTAACGTGTTCACACCTATCGAAAAAACTGTATATATTGTTTATCAGCTTGCATTAAAATAAAACATTTGTTAAATAGATAAAATTTTAATATGGATTGAAAAAATAAAATAAAATAATGGGGTGTAGCAACGTACACCGGGTCTTAGATAAGAGGAGGAACATATGGGAAATTTTTTTAGAAAAACAAAACTTTTTTTGTAATGAGTTGCAATGAGGCACCATTTAGATTTGTTTACATTAAAATATATATTAAACTTCTATATAACAATCGAAAAATTATATTTAACACCAATGGTTTCCGAACGTCTCTGCGCATAAAATACCCCTGTATATATTAAATTTTTGGTTCGGTGTGATTTTATATTTATAATGTTCGACTAAGGGAGACACTGCGGAGTCTGTGAAACAGTCGGTTCTTTTGAAAGGATAAAAAGATTTGCTAAATTGGACTAAATGATGGGAAAAGTGATTAGGGATGTTTTGGGGGTGTTTTCATTTCGTTCCTGTAATCGTCATTATTTTTTCTTTTAGGTGCCGGTATATTAAGGAGTATTCCTTATTTTGTAATGTCACACATTAAACAAATGTAATAATATGTATGTTATAACCAACATTTTTGATATTTTTGTAAGGCCGTTTAAAATTAATGATAAATAAGTACGAGAAATAACAATGGAATGGCACAATTTTTCATAATATTGAAAAAGCCGTTCTATAATTGATAGAAAATATTCAAATATGTACATATCTATTCAAATATCCAGAAGGTAAATAATAATAATAATGTAGTTTTAACTATTTGTAAAAATAAACGAGCGTTTAAAAATTGTAAAAACGTTCTGTAGCAGCGATATCTATGCAAAATAACTGCAAGAATCCCAAACATTTTTTAATAATTTTGTTTGTCCCTATTTTTTGATAAGTACCTACACTGTTTAGCATTTATACTGATTAAGACGGGAATTTATTTTTATACATTTGTTAAATGGGTAATTTTCTACGTAATAGTGACATAGAATTTCAATTTTAAAACTATTCTATAGATACCGCTGATGGCTTATTTTAGTGTCACTAAATATATAAATCATCATCGGTGGTGTGGGACTGCATGCAGGCCCTAACTGAGTTGGCGACTGTAAATAAGGTCACTCTTGCATGGGTTTCTGTGCACACAGGGATAAACGACAAAGAGGTTGCCGATGAACTGGCTAGAAATGGGATCCTGGTGAAACCAAGAAGCCAGTTGGTCGGATTGCCAATTGCCGTGACGAAACATGAATTTAAACTAATCCTTGAGCAAGAACATATCGCTCAGTGGAATGCAAATACTGGCTGCAAAACATCAAAACAGCTGGGCACTCTGGACGATGGACCGGAGTAGACTAAGCAGCACACTTGGCCTGCTCACAGGACACATCGCACTAAGGGCGCACCTCTTCAAACTTAAGCTGGCGGCCGAGAAAAACTGCCGACTATGCGGATAGGAGGAGGAGAACAGTATACACATTCTGGGTCACTGCCCGATGCTAGCGGGGTACAGGTATCAAACCTGGGGCTGTATGATTATGGATCCAAGCGATCGAAAAGAGACAGGGCCAACAGAAATCCTAAGGTTTGCCAAAATCAGCGGAATAGAATTCTGATGCCCTAAAGATACAGCGGTAGTCACAGAGGATCAAAAGATCTAGGTGACATAGGCGCCGATACCAAAGGCCCAACCGCAAAATTGTAATGTAATGTAAAAAAAACTATGAAACAGATACTGAGCACTTTAAAATGTCGGATTATAATTTGGACATTGCTAGCTTTAATATCAATATATCATGCTTCAAGATTCAAATTTTAACTTTAACCTTGCAAATGGTTACGTTAGTTAAGAAAATGCAATTGATTTAGTATAAACATAGAAATAATTTAAGAATATTCCATGTTGAGCTGGAAATGTTTAACTAAATTAAAATTTTGCAATTAATCAATTAAAACAAGCTATGTTGACAAAGTTTATTCAAATTACAACGTATTATTTTTTACAAAAATATAGAAAAACTTGACCTAAAATAGTTAAATATTAAACTCAAACTTAAATTCAATTCAAATTATTAATAACAAGCCATGTGGTGTCATAAGACACATTGCAGAAAATCCACATTGGTTTTAATATTTTCTTCCAAAAAATCTCTAAAAATTATATGCACCATGTCTCGATTTTCGATGCGTTATTTTCGAGTTATTTAATATTTTATCTTATCTAACATAAATTTTACTTCTTTCAATGATTCAGCTAGGAGCACGGTATCATCTGCGTATCGAATGTTACTAATGGTTTTGCCTCCAATCTTTATTCCTTCACCAGATTGTGTTGTCCCTTTAAATATATTATCCCTGTAGAGGTTAAAAAGTGTAGGAGACAAAATATAACCCTGTCTCATATCTCTCTTTATAGGTATCTGAGTGGTCACATCTCCATCTAGTGTTACCGTGGAAGAAAATAACAAACGTATATCATTATTATTGAGAGGTATATTCTGCAGAGTTTGTTATACTGTACGCGATCATAAGCCTTCGTAGTCGATAAAACATAGGTACACCGGCTTTCTTACCTAACAACATCTTTGAAGTAGCGTGTTCATGCAAAATAGCGTTTCTCTGGTACCTAAGCCGCCTCGAAAGCCGAATTGTTCTTCACTCATGCTTTTGTTGTGTATACGGTTTTGGACAACACGAAGTAGAACTTTTAGAAGGTGGCTCATTAGACTTATCAGTCAAAAATCATTACAAGACGTGGCATTACTTTTCTTTGGCAAAGGGATGAATGTGGATTTCTGCCAGCTCATTGGAAGTTGACTGGTTTCATAAATATCATTGAAGATACGAGTTAGTACTGTAATGTTTTCATCGTCCAGTAATTTGAGTCACTCTCCTGGTATTTGATCTGGCCCTGGAGTTTTTCTAGTTTTTAGTTGCCTGATTGCTTGTTCAACTTCGGACCGTATAATGCTTGGGCCCTGTTCAGCGTCATTTTCGTAGACTATGTTATCCTCCCGATTATCTTCAAATAGTTGACAGATGTATTGAGTCCATTCCTCTTTAATTTCGTCTGGGTTTAGAATAAGTTTTCCATCAGCTTTCCTTAGAATGTAGGGTATCTTTTTGCGTTGTATGCCAGTGATTTCTTTGGCTTTCTTGTTCTTCAGTTGCCTTCGCTTGCCCATTAGGTCTAATATATCGTCCGTCATCCATTCGTGCTTTTTTACTTCTTTGTTAGCTTGTAGAATTTTGCCTACCTCTAGCATTGCTTCTCTCATGGCTTTTCACTAAAGATCAATATTATTGGCATTTCCTTCGGTTGTTACATCAGCTAGAATTGCATGAGACTCACGGGAGATATTTCGGTTGAGAGTGGAGGTGAATATCTCTTTAACTTCATCATTTTTAAGCAGTTGGAGGTCGTATTTTAATTGTCTTGGCAAGGTTCTCCTAATTTTTTTTAGCATTACGCATATATTTGAACAAAGTAGAGTATGATTCGAGGCAGAATCTGCGCTCGGGTATGTTTTTGCATTTTTAATTGCGTTTTTGAATCGACTGAATATTAGGATATAGTCAATCTGGTTTCTAACTATATGTTCTTTATCGGCGGGCGATTTCCAGGTATAAAACCTTCGTTTTGGCTGTTTAAACTATGTGTTAGTAACAACGAATTGTTCTTCCAGACAGAAATTCACTAAGGTTTCGCCTCTATCATTTCGAGGGCCTAAACCGCTAGATCCAATTAATTCGTTTTTGGTTTCAGAGCAAACCTTGGCATTGAAATCTCCCATTATTATATTTACCTCATGTTTCTTTGTGTGGGCAATCATATGTTTGACCTGTCTATAGAATTCTTTAACGTCGTGGTCAGGTTTGTCTGCAGTGGGAGCGTATGACTAAATAATATTAACATTTACTGGATGAGCTTATAGTTTAATCATTATAACCCGATCTGACAGGGCAACAAAGCTTTTAACTGCTTGGTTTAATGATCCCTTAAGTATGATTGCTACCCCATTTCTGTGTGTGTTATCAAGTGTACTAGAATGGTAGGTGGTAAATTCATTATTTTGAATAGTTCCTGTTCCAGGCCAGTATGTTTCACTAACTCCTAAGATTTTAATATTCAATCGTTCGGCTTCAAGCAGAACATTTCTTAACTTCCCAGCTTCAAACATCGTGCGGACATTCCACGTAGCAATTTTATCAATATTTTTTTCTCCAGGGGATTCTTCGCACCCCTGTCCCACTAAAGGACGCCGGGGACTTAGGGCTATTGTCTGTTTTGTATTCATCATAAGAGTTTTTCTTGGGACGTATTGTGCAGTAGTTTCCCATTTGCTTTCTGAACCGCAGCTTTTCGACCGGTTTTGCCACTATGGCTGCGCCCGAAAATGTGACATGTATTGCCGATTCGTCTAGGAGTATCGCCGCTACCGTCTAAGAACGAGGCTGCTGCCCCCCGCAATTGTTCACCATATCTGGCTACTCTCACTTAGTTTAGCCTGCAGGTCAATGCAGTTACCAGGGTATGGCACTTGGAGCCATAAGTGAGAGCTGAATATCCTGTGAGGACCAGTTACTGTGATTCACCGCCCGTCTACGACGCTTGGTGTGACCAACCACAGTAAAAGGTGCTACCTCTCCAGCATACCCTATATACCCCATATAAAAAATGGTCTATAGGAAATTAATTTTCATAAAAATACAAATTACTGATGATTATTAGAAAAATAAAAATATTTCTGCCAGGATAAACTCTGGCACACCGAGCCTATGTTGTTGATTGATTGTACTTGATTCTTCTTCTTCTTAGGGTGCCGATCCGTTCCGAATGTTGGTGATCATCATAGCGATCCGGACTTTGTCTGCAGCAATCCGGAACAGTTGTGTAGATGTTTTATTGAACCAGGTCCTGAGGTTCTTGAGCCATGATGTCCTGCGTCTTCCTGGTCCTCTTCGTCCAAAGATTTTTAGTTGTAAGATTGTCTGCAGCAGACCGTTTCTTTCTTTGTTTTGCATGATATGAACTAGGTATTCTAATTTACATGTTTAATTTTGTTAATCAGTTCCAGGTCTTTTTTCATTGTCCTAAGAACTTCGACGTTTGTCACTTTTGCCGTCCAAGGGATTTTTAACATTCTCCTGTATAGCCACATCTCGAAAGCGTTGAGTTTTTTGGCTATGGTTTCATTAAGCGTCCAGGATTCTGCACCATAAAGGAGAACGGAGAAGACATAGCATCGCAGGAGTCTCACTTTAGTGTCCAGGGTGATGTATTGACTTTTAAATAAGGCGCTCATGCGATTAAAGGTTGCTCTAAGTTTTCCTATGTAGGCTCTTTCTGTACGTGGCTTCAGTCCTCATTTATAATTTTTCCAGATAGTTGTAATGATCAACTCTCTCGATAGTCGCTTGGTTTACGAATAGTTGGCTTCCTGTGATGATAAACATGCTGATTATTATAAGTTTGGTCTTATTTACATTGACTTCAAGGCCGTACTGACTACTGTGATGGGTAATTTTGTCCACCAGAGCTTGTAGGTCTTCGAAATTGTCAGCAAAGACGATGGTATCATCGGCGTACCTGATGTTATTCAGTCTGAGTCCGTTTATCAGAATTCCCATGTTCATGGCGTCTGGGGCTTCATTGAAGATGCGCTCCGAGTATAGGTTAAAGATAAGAGGTGAAAGTATGCAACCCTGTCAAACCCCTCGCTTTATTTTTACGTAATCTGTGTGTACTTATGATTAAATACTATTAATTCCTTTGATAAATATTAGAATCCATATAAGTGCACTTTTAGTGTCACCGGCTTCCGGACTAATAAGGATCTTCGATTTTGAAAGGTTGTTGCGGGACAACGACATTGTAATAAGGGGTTCTTTCTGATCGTTAAAATAAGTAAAAAGCAATGCACATTAAGTAGATAAACCAGTAATTTTGTTTCAATATCTTGATTTTTCTTTTTTAAAAAATTTGTATATACCTAACATCGAATAATTAATGACGTTTGAAGCAATAAACATCCGTTACGGCGTGTTAATAATAAATTAAACTTTTTTTTAAAAAAACCTTTGTAGAAGTGCTCTCAGTTTTTTGCCGCTTCAAAATTTTACAACATGTTTATACCGTTTCCCATATTTTTTTCCCCATTTTGTACCCCATTTATATTTTGTCAGACAATAAATAAATCGTAGAAGTATAAGAGTGCTTCAATTAAGGTATTAAATCACTATAATTGATGGTATTGCGTACACTCAAGTTTTTACAAGCGGCGTTCGGGGTATAATTTTAGATCCCCGGCTATTTAACAGTGAAGAGAATGCGTTTTGTTGTATATTTTTATCCACAAAATGTCAAATAGAGCAAAGAGGTTTGGATTTTTAGTTTCGACAGCTCTATTAAGGGATTATTGTTTTTCTCGACATGTATACGTTACTGATTTATGTCAAGCGATGTCTTTTGTTTTGGTTTTGAACACAAATCTAAAAATATCAGTGGTATATATATATATATATATATATATATTATAATGATGCGATTAATGTGACTTTATTATTATTATTGATTTTAATTCTTACTTCTCTGCCCGTTGTTAAATTTCTCTTTCTCTCAGAGTGGTTCAGTTAAAAAAAATTCATAAACTTAACAAAAAATTTTTTTTTTATTTATACAAATTCAAAAAATTATAATTACCAAATATATAAACCAAATATTATTACAAAATTTAAATTTATCAACTTTATGTCCAAAATATTTAAATGTTTTTCCCTTCCAAATAATGTTTTTAAAAAAAAAAAAAAAACTCACTACTTATTTCTGTCGGTTGACACCCTTCCTCCGGCTCAGATGATCTCACCAGGAACTCCAAACTTGTTGTTTTCGGGAAACTGCCCTTCACTTTTATTTTTTTTATTGCTATTTTAAATTATTATTATCTTCTTTACACTTTTAACAAACTTTTACAATACAATATATTATATCAAAAAAATATCTACTCTCTTTTTTAAAACTAATTTCTTACTATCTTCAAAAAACACGTCTGCTTTCCTTTAATATGCTTAACATACTAACAATTTTTATTTTTTTTTATAATCAACAAAAAACCTTAGAAACTCGTTTCTACACTGTTTTAAATTTTTATGCACTCTTAGATAAAAGTAATTTATAAGTTTTTTTCTAACTGAACTCCCTGTTTTATCCTGAACACATCCGTCATTCTTTATAGTTATCCATCAAATTCTTTTTAATGTTTTTATAACCAAATTAATATTCAGGTGTCAACTATTTTTGAATTTTTATTCTTTACAGATTTATGAAATTTTTATTTAAATATTATTTTTATTAAAATATCATATCATAACATATATATATATATATATATATATATATATATATATATATATATATATATATATATATATATATACATATATATATATATGTAAAAATTATAGAAAACTGTAGTTTTATTACAGTAAACTATAAAGGGTTTTTATTTTCGGCAGCGTGAATAGATGTAAAAAAATGTGTAACTGATTGTTTAAAAACCAGCTTACTTTCGCTGTATGATACCTATTTTAATATAGGTACCTATATATATATATATATATATATATATATATATATATATATATATATATATATCTTCTTCTTCTTTCGATCTGTTAGTTTTGCAGGTTCCTCTTTATTAGTTCCTGGGATGTGGACTGCCAGCTGTCCTTGCATCTCTTAGGTGGTCTTCCGGGTGCTCTTTTCCCTATTGGTTTCCCTTCAAGTGCGATGCGTGGTAGTCTGCTCTGTTCCATTCTTCTTACGTGAGCGTACCAGCATCTTTTTCTTTGTCTTCCCCATCTTACGATGTCTTGCACTGTGCCTATATATATATATATATGTGGGTCAATTATACATCAGATAACAACTACTCCCCTGATTATGTGTTAAAAAGTACAGGTGTCGCGACTGGCGCTTTTCGCGTGGTTCTTCATGTGTACTTGATAGGAACGAAAGCCATGAATTCATTTAATTGCAGATAATACCTGCCCTATGCTGACGATGGACAAATATCCTGAAACCGGTACATAGGAGGTAGCTGCGATTAAATAAATTTAATGGCCCTCTCTCTTACTTAACAAGCATCTGTATACCTTCCTTCCTGTGATGGGGTAGTATACACGATTATACATCGGATGTAATTCAATGCCTGTCACGACACATAGTCAGGGGAGTAGTTGTTATCTGATGTATTATCGACCCACATATATATATATATATACATATATATATATATATATATATATATATATATAGATACCTATATTAAAATAGATATCATACAGCGAAAGTAAACTGGTTTTTAAACAATCAGTCACACATTTTTACTTACATATATATATATATATATATATATATATATATATAAATAATAATAATATATAAATAATGAATGTTTTTTTTTGACTGTACTTATAGTATTATTTAAAATTCACGGGTATTCAGTTTAAGTCAAAAAGAAAAACTCTTCTTTACTTTGCCAACGGCAGCCTGTCCTATACGGAGAGAGCATTCCATTTGCGACGGAAGTGAAATACCTGGGTGTAGTTCTGGATAAAAGACTCACCTGGAACGCCCACTTGGAAAAAACAATAAACAAAGCCAGGTTTTCTCTCTGGAATCTCAGAAGAGTATGTGGGGAATGAACCCCAAACAGATTTACTGGATTTATCAAACAATGATAATATTTATGGTCACGTATGGTTCAGTAGTCTGGTGGACCAAAGGGTTACAACAGACAGCTAAAGCAAAGCTTGCTGGCCTTTAGCGGCTGGCATGCCTGGCCATAACTGGAGCTATGTCCAGCACACCAACGGCAGCGATGGAACACCTCCTACATCTCCCTCCCCTAGATATTCTCTTAGAGAGGGAGGCCAGGATAGCTTCCTATAGATTCCTGTCTTTGGAAAAGCAAATAAATGGAGAGCAACTCGGAGATCACTCCGGGATACTGAGTGAAACAAAAAACCACCAAATTCTCGGGATGGTTCCTGACTTGCTAGCCACAAAAATACACGTAGGAAAGTCGTTCAAAGTCCTCTTTCCGGAGAGAGACGAATGGATGAGGGTACAAATCCTCTTCCCAGAGACTGAATACGTAATGTACACAGACGGCTCAAAAACCCCAGATGGAGTTGGGGAAACCAAAGATTGAAATATCTGCCAGTCTTGGCAGGTATGCCACAATCTTTCAGGCTGAAATATTCGCTATCGAATTGTGTGCAAGAGAGTTGACTAACAGACCTCTAGCAAACAAAAACATAAATATAATATCAGACAGCCAGGCCGCTTTAAAAGCACTGAGCTCCAACAAGATAAATTCTAAACTTGTATGGAATTGCATCGAATCCTTAGAGTACCTTGGTGCGAACAACAGGGTGACCCTACTGTGGGTACCTGGGCACCAGGGGGTGGAAGGAAACGAAAAAGCCGACACCCTTGCAAAACAGGGGGCCGAATCTGCGTTCACTGGACCAGAACCGGTTTTTGGAGTCACCACAAGTGCCGCCAAAACAATTATTTCGGACTGGGCGGAGAGGAAAATACTCACGTACTGGTCCGACTTACCAGGGCTAACCCACTCGAAGGCGTTTTTACCGTTACAACCCTCGAGAAACACAACTAAGCAGATCCTAGAATGGAGCAGAAATGACCTGCGTATTCTAACAGGACTGCTTACGGGACACTGTCGTCTGAGATACCACCTCAGAAAGATAGATCTGGACCAACAAACGGACTGTTGGTTCTGCTGCGTGGAAGACGAAACTGCTGAACATATACTATGTTCATGCCCCGGCCTGGGAAGAATAAGGTTCAACATATTTGGTTACACTAACCTAGAACCTACCGATTTTAAAAAAATCTCACCCTATACAACCATGAACTTCGTAAGAAGGGCTGGATTGTACGGTGAACTGTAGCCTCTAGGGGTGAGCCACAATAGACCTACTAAGGGTCGCGGTGGAGGGGCGACCACGCCCCACTCACATAAAACCTAACCTAACCTACTTTGCCAAGCTTTCGACAAATTTATTGTCTTTTTGAAGGCTAAAAATAAAAAATGGTTAATAAACATCGAATATAAATAAATGGTATAACCTTACATGCAAAATGAGTTAAATTAACGAATATGGGTATGAGTATATATCATACATTGACATAACTTCAAAAATTATTTTTTTTGTCACACCGATAGACATTTCATGAGTATAATGATCTTATTTTATTAGGATGTACGGGAAAAACAATTTTTATATTTCTTTAGCATAAAAATTCATTTTGTTAGTAGATACGAGTAAATTTTGCTGAGTTGGTCAATGTCAAAAGAAATTTTTATGCTAAATAAATATAATTATAAAAATTGTTTTTCCTGTACATCCTAATAAAATACATTAATAATCACTAATATACGATTTTAGATAAGAACTAAATGGTTTACTTTTGTTTTCAAATAAAAAAAATATTGGTGTGTTTTTATAAACAGCAATTTATTGATTTAAAGTTAAAACTGCATCTTTTTGTATAGCACAACTTTATTTTATAACCAAAAACTACCATTGTGTCGAAAAAAATAGCCTATCATTTTTCAAACAACTGATATATTCGTTATAGAGTAAGTAGACTTGTACCAGCGAAGTTAATGGTTTTGGTTACTTGCTATCATTATCTTTAACCTACTATTCCGTTCTGAACTTAAACTGACTATTCCAAATTCCATAATCAAACCGAATTTCGTTATCGAAGATTCAAAGGAGCAAAGGAATAAGCTACGCAGTAAAAATATCATTACCAACCAAATTGAAGGCGATGAAATCCATGATAAAGAATGTTTTTTTTTACTTCGGTAAAGTTTGGAATGATTTGAATATACTTTATGCAGAATGGTGAAAACGTTTTTAATGGGGAAAAATCACGTAACGCGAGATGGCGCTGTCAATGACAAAATGTCTTATCGAGGTGTGAACAACAAATATTCTGTCATTTGATCACTTGTTAAACCAAAGTTTTTATTGAAGGGAATTTTAGTAGAGATTTAAGTTGATTCAGTGTGTTAAACTATTGGATTAAAGCTGGATTTAAGGATTGTTTTCGACGTTTCAGTTTTATTGTCGCTGGATTCTAGTTAAATGCCAGTAAAGACTAGATGTGTCCAGGTATCAATTTTGGTTTGTTTTTGAAGTTTTTTAGTTCTGTTGTCTCTGGAATTCTTGTTGCAATGCCTATGAAAGTCATATTGTATTATGTGGGTGAAAGTGTTCGACCAATTAAGGAAAGTGAAGAGGGTTTTAAGGCTGGCCACATCATTTTATGTGAAACTAACGGTCTTAATGAAAAAAAAATTGGTTGTCTGTAAAGTCGGTTTACGGATGATAATTTTACGTGATAACGTCATTACAAAACATTGATGAAAAATTGCATACTTTTATGAAGTGAATTGCATTATTATCACTGAATTATCATTATTTTGTACAATACAAAGAAGGAGTTAATTGAAAATTGGAATTTTTTGCCACAACTGTTGTAATGAACAATGGAAACCACATTAACTTTTCACTTCACTTTATAAACAGTTCACGTGTAGGTTATGTGCTGCCGCATTGGCCGATGGAGTGGAAGAGAGATAGATGCGTCACAAGCCGAACACTTAGGCCGATCGTGCACTCTCGCTTGCACGCTCGGCTCAGGCGGAACGTGACAATGAGTGACAATGAGTCGTACGTGCAGCCGGCGTTCATAGATTTATAAGACGGTATCACGTCAAAAATCATCTTTCAAACGCTCTCTCTGTGTTGTGAAGTCACTTTGAATAATCACATATAAAATGATAGATCATTGGACAAAAATCATCTTTCACTAAGTACTTGCTGCAAATAAACAATAACTTTAAGATTGGTTTTCCTATCTTTAGGAGCAACTTCCAATTATTAGCTTCCTTGGGATTTGAAGGAAATGTTTGCAAAGATATTATCGAATTTCCCTAATATGTAGAGCATATTTTTCGAGATTTTATTTCCATATCACCTTTTTAATTTCTTACATTTTCGAATTTTGTGGTTTATTAACACCAATTCTTCACAAAATATCGTTTAATTATAACACTTTCAATGCTTGAACTGCTTAAAATAATATATAAAGTTCATTTTTCACCCATATAAACAAATGGAGGTTAATTTGTTGTTCACACCTCGAGATGTTCATACGATCAATAATATATGTCGCCCACTCCGTGATTTCTCCCTATTGCTGACATTTCAAATAAACGTTTTTAGAGCTTGACTACCAAAACATTAATGAACCAAAAACCAGTCCTTGTCTTTTGCTTTTTATATCCACTTTAAACTTTTTTGAGACTGTTTCATTCACCGGCGTTCCTTTAGAAAGTTCTGGTCTGGGTTTCGTATTCACACGACAGATACGATGTTCATTCGTGACTGTAAGCATAGACCTTAATAACAGTGTCATTTTCATTACAGCATTTAAGAATGTGTGTTAAATTTATGAATTTTTAGATGGCTGCCTGAATTTGAAATATTTTTTAGGGTAAATGATTCTGCATCGATTAAGATAAAGAAATGGGTACCTTTTCGATAATTTAAGCGAAATAATTCATTTTAAAGTCACCATTTACTCGATGTTATTTTTACCGAAAGTGAAAATTTTTTTAAAATAATCTAAAAATTTATGTTCCATAAATTTGTACGGTTCGAAAACTTATTGTTAGTAAGTTTAGATAATTTGCGATTTTTCAAGCCCAAAAACAAGCGGGGTTTCCGATAAATGCAAAAAGATATTTTGTTTTGAAGTTCATGAAATTATTCGTTTTCAACTCACTACCGGTGTAGATGTTTGCAATATAAAAATCTGACAACATTGCACAGCAGCATGTTAATAACGCGCTCTTTATTTTCCTATCTTCTTCTTCTTCTTAGGCTGCCTATCCACTACGTGATGTTAGCGACCACATGCGCGTTAATATGTAAAATATGAAAATTTAAATTTAATGTGCTTTCGAGTTTTTGCAAGATTTAGGAGGTAAAAAGTTGAAGTTTATTGTGAATTAGATATGTACGTACCCATAAGTGTATATCAATCCAGAAATCGTAAGTAATTTCAAGAAGAACTATTGAATAACATTGAAATTGTGATATTGTTAATCAAATTATTCATTGGACCAAATTAGAGGCATAAAAAAGAAAATAAAAAATATCTGATAAGCTTTTGGGTCATTAGTGTTGGCTTTGCACTGTCATCTTTGCAAAAATTGATAATCCCGAAGTGATAATCCTATATTACACTTCGTACACCACAATTCTCCTGCTAGGGCGGCAAGCTTTATTGTTCTACCTTTCAACGTGCACATTACAAGGATGTTTTTGTTTTGAACCACCCTCTTTCACTTTGTTTAATCATCGCTTCTTTGATTTCGATGTAAATTGACCTTTTTTATTTCTATATAAAGGAGAAAGAACACTTTTATGTGCATTACCAGTAGTATCCATGACTGTCAAAATTTCAGGGTTACAATTTTAAATACACAACTACAGACGCCACGCAGCCTGCAGTGTTGCCAGATTTTCTTCCGACTACAAACGCAGTAGTCAAAGTCAATGTTAAATATTTTTTTATATTTAATTATAAATTTTTTTTTAAAAAATCCACAAATACCACATTTTATTAAGTTTAAAAATTAATTAAATGTACCAGCAATTGTCAAACTTTTCTCATAAAGAGCACAAAACTGATGAGGTTCCTCGCGATTAATTTCATTTGGTTTGGGATACATTATAAGAGAAAGCTAAATAAATAACACTGGTCAACAATGGTTTTGTTGCCCTTGATATAAAAAATAATTTCTAGTAAATGTATGCCAACAATTTATGAAACTATGAATTATTTTGAAATATTAGCTTTGGTTTTATTTAAATCTTCATTTTCATATTACACTATAAAAAGGCAGAAGTATAAGAAAAAAAGACAAGTATAAAATTCTTTTTTGGGGAAAAATAATGTTTTGTTTTAACAGTTTAGTTTACATAGAGGTAAAAAAAAAAATTATCAAAAACAATGTTACAAATCTTTTCCGTGATTCTCACTATAATTTTCCAGATTACCAGGAAATATATTCAGGTGACTGTAAAGAAAGTGCGCTCATATTCGCCTAAAATCTCGAAGGTTTCCAACATCTTTTGCACAATTTCTCTATAATTTGGTGCTTTATAGTTACCTTAGAAATGATCTACAACCAACACAATTTCTCTTCAAGCTTTACTTTCAGAATTAGTCATAATTTTTATGAAGTTTGTATCTTTCATTAATGTCCGAATTGGAGTGCCATCGAATATTCCAGCTTTCAACTTCTTCATACCCAAATAAAAGGCATCTTAAACTATTTTTGCAGCTTTTAATGAAGAGTCGTCAATCAGTAAATTTGTGTTCAGGGGAGCCGGCGTAAATTGTTTATTATTTTTGATATTATAAATACACCAAAATCAAAAAAACAAAAGCCAATTCAGTACTTTCATGAATATATTTGTGAATCGTATACTTGAAATTATAGAAATCTTCAGAAATATCCAGGGCAGCAACAAAATTTTTTTTGTTGAGATTTTATAAACAACAAAATTGGTGCCCTCTAACGTTGTAGGATAACAAAAAACCACTTCGGAACATGATTAATTTTTGCAGTGTAGTTCGAAATTATGAAGTATCTCGGTTTCAAGTTGGTAGATAAGATGGTGAAGGCGCTTCATCAACGATATCATCCGGATTAATGAAATTAAGTAAGTGTTTCTGAGACGCTTCATAGAGAAAAGGAGAAGGAGGAGGAGTGAGAAGAAGGAAGAATGATTGCGAGATAGCAATCAATACTTTACCGACTCGGAGTCTGAGAATTGCCAAAGCACAAAGGAGAATTATACGCCATTCTGTGATATAATACAAATGTAGTAGTGGTATCGTTTTGAAGTTCCTGCTTTTATTCTTTTGCAATGACTTATAGACCGTATACGTCGATTTATTGCATACTTAAAATTTCATAATTTCATGGTTGACCTGAATATCTTATAAACTACTGGACAAAATAAATTTAATGTCACATCATATTAAATCATACAAATTGCTACAATGAATAAATTTTATTTTTAATGGACATTAGTTACATTAAAAGTTAAAACAAAACGTAAATTAGCTTCAATATATCTCTATAAGAATGAAATTAAAGTTATTCCTAAGACTTACTAACAAAATTGTAATGTTGAAAAAAATAAATAATGGCATAAAAGCGTCTAGGCATGCTTCTAATTAAATTTTAGATGAAATCATAAGGAATTAGTTCCCAAGCTGTGATACATTGCATGTGATGCATTTTTATATAACTTCTTCTTCTTAAGGTGCCGTGATGGCTTGTCGAACGTAGGCTCTCATATTGCACAGCATATTAACAATCACAGTCTTATTTACAGCTGCGCGGAATAATTCACTGGTAGTTTTTCCAAACCACTGGCGTAGAATTTTAAGCCAGGAAGTAGTACGGCGGCCCACACTTCTTTTTTTCCATGATTTTGCCTTGTATAACAAGGTGAAGTATGTTGTACTTTTCCTCAAATTCCTCAAATCATTCCATCACAATGTCCGGAAATACCCTTGAATCAAGTCTCTCCATCTCGATTTTAGGAGTCACGGTGTCTAATAATATGTCTTGGCATGACCATGTTGCTAACATCGCAAAGTCAGCAAGCCAGAGGCTGGGTTTTCTGTGGAGAGCTAGAGAGTTTTTTACTCCCAATCAACTGTTGGCGATGTACAAGGCTCAAATCCGACCTCTACTGGAGTATTGCTCGCACATTTGGGGTTCAGCACCAAGGCATTCTCTTCGTCTTCTAGATTCCATTCAGAAAGGGGCCATTCTGTTAATAAACAGCTCAACTCTCACAGATACCCTTCACACACTAGAACATAGAAGAGTTGCAGACCAGACATTACTCTACAGATATTTCCATGGCAGATGCTCCAGAGAAATAAAAACTCTTATACCACCAATGGCCACATTTGGCCAAAGAACTCGGCACGCTGATCAGTCTCACCCATTTATTCTCAAGATTGACACTACAAGGACCAATCTCCATCAAGAATCCTTCTTTTACAGGGCTGCTACAGAATGGAACAAGCTCCCAAAATCAGTTTTTCCAGAGAACTATGACCTACAACTTTTCAAAAAGTGGGTTCACAATCATCTCCTTTCTATAATCCCTCCCCCTTCTAATAGTCGTAGTCCGCGGCCCACACGGTAGGTCTACCCTTTTTGCGACTATTTTCAGTAAAAAAAAACATACATACATACATATAGTCACGCCTTTTTTTGTAGGGGTAGGCAGAGACAACTTTCTTTCACTTGCTACGGTTCTTATATACATCTTTCGCTTCCTCCACTTTCATCAGTACTCTTATACATACTTGCCGGTGTTGGTACTCTTGACCTGGCCTTTCTTCAAAAATAAATGTCGATATGTTTGCTGAGGTCCGCCTCTACCGACTTGTCCATTCACACTCACCTTATAAATCTGTTTCGTCAATCTTCATTTATCCATCCTCTCTTCGTGTCCAAACCATCTAAGTATTACTTTATCTTTCTTGGTAACCACATCTTTTTCTGCTGCCAAACCCAACATTCACTACCATTAATAAGTGTAGGGACCAGCAGTCCTCTATGCAAAGTTATTCGTGCTTTTTATGACACATTCTGGCAGGGCGCTATTCATGTGTTTCCCCGCCAACACCCTAAGCTCAATGTTACAGTCATACTTTCCGACACTTCGTAAACTTTGAAGCCGCGTATAAAAACTCATTCATTGGCCCACTCTTTCTCCTTTAATCAGCACTTCGCGGTTTGTCATGCTTTCTTCTCTTTCAAAAACCATTATTTTAGTCTTGCTTGCATTTACTTTTATCCCTTTGATTTTTAGGGTATCTGGCATCTGGCTTAGTCATATCGAGTAAAACGTTTAAATCTGCACTTTATAATACGGTGTGAAGCTAAATTGTTAGCAAGTATATTAGGATGATTTTTAAGTCTGATTGAGTAACTTATCCCACGTCAATTTGTAAAAGTTACATGCACTGACTTTGTTTCATTCACTTTAATTCTTCATAAGTTTAACTACGTCAGTAAACTATCGAGATCAGTTTGTATAATTTTAAATACCATTTACGTGTGAAGTCAAGTAGGCAGTATCGTCTGCAAATTTGGTCGTTAAGACGTTGTTGTGGGTAGGTCAGATGTGTATGGTAGGTAAAGAAGAGGACCCAGTACACTAACTTGTGAAACTCCAGCATTAATCGGATGGAACGCCGAGTATTTATTGTAATGTTTAACAAAGAATTGACGATCTTGCAAGAAGTGCTTAAGGATAAGGAAGATATTGAGGGGCAGAATCTTTTTGAGCTTACGTAACAGTGCAGTATGCCAGATTTTGCTTAAAGCCTTGCTTACATCCAGAAACACAGCAGAACAATACTTATTATCTTCTATACATTGCATTATTTTGTTGGTGCCACATTGTACTTGTTCAATTGTGGCATGCTCTTCTCGGAATCCAAATTGATGTTCAGGAATTATATGTTGATCTTTAAGAATAATTTCGTAGTATGATTTTATAATTTTTTCTAGTATTTTGAATAAGATTGAAAGCAAGCTGATAGGTCTAGAAGAAGTGACATCTTCAGTTGGTTTTCCAGCGATGGGAATTAAGATGATCTGGGCTACTTTTCATAGAATTGGGAAATAACCCAACCCCAAGACAGCGTTGTAGATAAGGATCGAAATGACTAAACATTTACCATTTTTATTATGAATAAATAATCTCAAACAAATACAAACATTATTATTTTTTAATGTTGTGAAGCAGACACTGCGGAATATTAGCCACGGCGATTTCTTACATACGGTAAACGTGGAATTTCACCAGGCAATTTACTCAGATATCAGAACAATATTTCACGAGACGAGTGGAATTTATCGGTTTCTTCATATTAAAGCTAAAAAGTGTTTTTATCAAAAGCTTCTTGCTCATGTGCGCGTTCGTCTTCCAAATGCATACGATATTTTATTTTAATCTGCTAATGTTTACACTATCGCGATAATTACAGGATTTCGTCTTTGATCGGGGTAAGTAATACAACTAATTCTATTTGTAACATACCTGAACGTTTTAGGCAGTATTACCCAGAGAGGCGAGGAAAATATACTCAACTACATATGCAGATGATACAAAGTGAGGATCTTGTAAGCCAAGGAAATATTTTTCTCTTGAAGAAAAAACTGGTTGGATGGTAATCAATTACCTTTAAATGCAAAGAAAACTAATGTAATGATCTTCAGTACTGACAGATGTACGAAGCAAAAGCCGTCAAGTATAAATTGACAAGGAAATGAAACTATAATCTCTGAATACAGATACTAAAATCTTAGAAGAATAGATAATTTCTTGAAATTGAATAGGCAAACAGATTTTGTAAAACTGAACTAAGTAATTTTTGCAATATAGTCCAAGCAATAGAGAAAAATGCGTGCAAAAATTAATATCTAAAAAAAAATATGAGCCTAGAGAAAATTAAAATTCAGGGTGAGTTTCTATTTCATGCGACTCGATCCTGATTACCGAACATAACCTAAAAAATTGGTAAAGTTGCGAAAAGCGGTTTTTTGTTAAAAAACTACAGCTCCGATCAAAAATAGTTAAATTAAGAAATTGTAGGTATTAAAAAAATTATCTATTAAATAAATTATAATTTTTCGATATCATTGATACTCTTTGAGTTATATTGGAAAAACCGTGAAAAATTGGGTTTTCTATAACTCGTTAAAGGTAACGTATTTAAACTTGTTCCTTACTGTTAAGTGTAGCCTATGGCAAGCCAAAAAGGTGTTTTTTAAAAAATTAATAAATATTGATTATTTTTCAAGATATATGAAGTTTTCTCCAAAAAGATGTTCATTTAATTTAGCTAGTTCTACTCGGGGGATAATGCTACAGTAACGATTTAGGGCTTATTTTTTTCTGTAAAAGTTGTACTTTTAAATTATTAAAAAATTATATTGATTTCTTAATTTTAAGGGTTAAAAAATGACTTTAAAATAATTGCACTATTTTTTTACATGTTTTTTTAAAATAAATTTCTTAATTTTGTTTTTATAGAACTGACTTACATGAAAATAAATTCCTGGCATCATTTCACGCATTTAAAAAAAAATGGAATTCCTACGATCACTAGGAGCCGAGATAATTTTTGTATTTAAAAAAAATCTGGAAGGCGCAATAATCATCATACAGCAGTCACCTTCATGGATATTAAGGTTGAATACCTATATTTTTAATAAAAAAATACTGAGATATGTCTAGTTCATTTGCAGTATTATTAATTGATGAATAAAGTGAGGCGTGCAGGCGCTAAGCGGATGGCGGAGTGGGGATAGCGTTGAGCGCTCGAACTGAAAATTCATTTCGTTTCTTGCGCTTGAAAAATTTTGAGTACCTCGGCTTTTGGACTATGTACAAAAATCCTTTTGTATTAATTTGGGATAGCTCGTCGAGATAAACATGAATATCATATTCACCAAATGATAAAATAACTTAATTACGTAGACAACATTTATTAAATAATTACAGAAAAAAATATCGTATATTATATTGAGAAAGATTTACATTAAAAAATAATTCTTCTTTTCTTTATTGGAGGATTGTCTGCTGAATCAATTGGCTCTTCTTCTTTTTCTTTTTTTTCTTCAATATTGTCTGTAAGCAGATCGTCCATGAAGTTTTGCAATTCTTCATCTACGAGGGCAGTTTGATAAGTCAGTGACTTTTTGAATTTCCCGCGCAGTTACTCCAAATGCAACAGTGCTGCCGTCAACTATAATCTATCAGTGGGCAACTTTCTAATTTTGAGCAAGCTACGTCGTGCAGTTGGTGTTTGATAGCCGTTCAAAGCAGACAACCTCGTGAATTTTTACGATAATGGAAAAAAGTGAATTTCGTGTGCTGATTAAGCATTACTTTTTACGTAAAAAATCCATCACTGAAACTAAGGAAAGAGTTAATAAATACTACGGGGACTCGGCACCATCAATTTCAATGGTTAAGAAGTGGTTTACAGAGTTCCGTTGTGGTCGTACCAGCACTAGTGACGCCGAACGTCCAGGTCGCCCAAAAGAAGTGATCACGCCGGAAATCGTAGATAAAATCCATGAAATGATATTGGATGATCGGAGAATGAAAGTGCGTGAGTTGGCTCATGCTGTAGGTGTATCTCAACTGAACGGGTACATCATATTTTACACGAATATTTGGACATGAAAAAACTCTCTGCGAGATGGGTGCCGCGATTGCTCACACTTGACCATAAGCGCAATCGTGTGACCACTTCAACAGAGTGTTTAGCGATGTTCAGCCGTAATCCGGACGAATTTTTGTGCCGTTTTGTTACTGTGGATGAAACATGGATCCATCACAACACGCCAGAGACCAAGGAACAATCGAAACAGTGGGTTGCTCGGGGTGAACGTGGACCAAAGAAGGCGAAACAGAGTCTGTCAGCCAACGAGGTCATGGCCACAGTTTTTTGGGATGTACGCGGTGTCATTCACATCGATTACCTTAAGAAAGGTAAAACGATCACCGGCGAATATTATTCAAAGAAAGTGCTGTTCCATCAAGACAATGCACGTGTGCACACTTGTCTAGTCACGATGGACAAAATCCACGAATTGGGATACGAACTGCTACCCCATCCAGCATATTCTCCAGATTTAGCCCCCTGCGACTATTTTCTGTTTCCAAACCTAAAGAAATGGCTGAGCGGTAAGAGATTTGAGTCGAATGAAGAAGTCATTACCGAAACAAACGCGTATTTTGAGAGCTTTGAAAAAACCTATTATTTGGAGGAAATAAAAAAATTAGAAAAACGCTGGACTAAATGTATCGAGCTAAAAGGTGATTATGTAGAAAAATAAAATGTTTATTTGCGGAAAAAAATTTGTTTTATTCAAAAAGTCACTGACTTATCAAACCGCCCTCGTATTTCGATGGTACAATGATTATTGCGCCTTCCAGATTTTTTTGAAATAAAAAAATTCCAATGATCGTAAAAACTCATTTTTTTTAAATGCGTGAAATGATGCCAGGAATCTATTTTCATGAAAGTCATTTCTATAAAAACAAAATTAAAAAACTCATTTTTAAAAAACATGTAAAAAAATATTGCCATTTTTTTAAAGTCATTTTTTGACCCTTTAAATTAAAAAAATCAAAATACTTATTTAATAACATGAAAGTACACTCTTACAGAAAAAAATAAGCCCTAAATCGTTACTGTAGCATCATCCCCGAGCTGAACTAGCTAAATTAAGAGAGCATCTTATTGGAGAAAACTTCATATACCTTAAAAAATAATCAATTTTTCAAAAAACTGCTTTTTTGGCTTGCCATAGGCTACACTTAACAGTAAGTAACAAGTTTGAATACGTTACAGTTGACGAGTTATAGAAAACCCGAGTTTTCACGGTTTTTCCAATATAACTCGAAAAGTATCGATGATATTGAAAAATTATAATATATTTAATAGATAGATCTTTTTAATACCTACAATTTCCTGATTTAATTTTTTTCGATCGAAGCTGTAGTTTTTTAGTTATTAACAAAAAACCGCTTTTCGCAACTTTGCCAAATTTTTAGGCTATGCTCGGTAATCAGAATCGAGTCGCATGAAATACAAACTCACCCTGATTTTTAATTTCTTATACGCTCATATATTTTTTTTGGATATTAATTTTTGTACGCACTTTCCCCTATTGCTCGGACTATATTGCAAAACTCACCCTGAATTTTAATTTCCTATACGCTCATTTTTTTTCTTTGGATATTAATTTTTGCACATATAACATTGGGCCGCTTCCTCGGTTCTTGGACTAATAAGAATAACAGCAAAACACATAAATTAAAAAACATACTTTACCCTGAAAATTTTGAGTTGAGATATGAAATCATTTTCTGTGGTATGAAATGAAATAAAGTAAAAATATAGAACAAAAAAGGCACCAAAAATTCACAAGATCTGGGTAGTGTTACGAAAGCTATAATCCTGACTCATGATCTCTCTGGTTGTGATCCAACGTCGGTCTTCTATAGTAAGGGAAAGTATCTCTTCTCAACCTTCTCCAGAAAAATACAGAGCTACTTTAAGAAGTACTGTACTTCAACTCTACGGATACTGATGTTAAAAAGATTATCCAAATTGGCGAAAAACTTGTAATTGCACTCTACAATGGGACTCAGTTCGACTCAGTTCTACGGTACTTCCTGTATACATGATTTGCCTCTAAAATGACCTGTGGGCTGAGATGAAGCTAAAAGTCCTGCCACCAACAACAGCAGCTGCTAGAGAGCACTCTCTTCGTGTATAACTGAAGGGTAATGAAAAATATTCCCTACAAATTTTCATTCTTAACGTTACCGAATCGGTTTTTAATCTAAAGTTTTTTTCTTGCAGGTTCAAAGTAGGTTGGGCCGTAAACTGGATCCAACCAAATTTGGTTGGGAGAAAAAGGAAGAATGATTACAACCAGTGACTTCCAGACAACCTCCCGCTCCAGAGCGGTTGCTGAAACTAGTAAGCTGTGGCTGCATCAAAGGTTGCAACGCTGGGTGCACCTGTCGGCGTGCTGGCGTTACCTGTATCTCGTATTGATCGGGTTGCCAAGGCGACTGCACCAATAGCTCGGCCATCACCATGGAGGACGACAGTGATGACGTGAATGTAGACGACCCACTGATGTGACGGTAACATTTTTAAGAGTTTATATTAATTCATTTACTTTACTATGAAACCGCATTAAAACCCCATATCGTTAAAGTTCTTCTGAACTGCCACCACCACCATATTTGCACCCCGTCTCTAGAATAGGTATAAAACTGAAAAATAAAAACTAAAAAATTTTCGTAATGCCATCCGTATTCAAAATAAAGGGCGTTGAAGAAAAAAAAACTGGTTATTACTTCATACTTTTCAAATCAAAATATTTCGAAAACGGTACACATTATCGAGTTTTACCAAGAGTACCTTTTTGGTGTAAAATTAAATGATGTTTAATTTCATTTGAAATTTTGATTAATCAATCTAACCTTAAAAAAGTTATGTTTACTAATAGTAGGTACGAGCCGTGTAACTAGCGCCCTCTATGAGAATCAGATATAAAAACAAATTCATGGGATGTAGCAGCTTCTAAAACATATTCGTATAAAATTTTATTATAATGTTTCCAGTAGTTTCGGCAAAATTGTAATAAATGTGTATACATTTTTTTTCTTCAACGCCCTTTATCTTGAATACGGATGGCGTTACAAAAATTTTTTACTAAGCAAACCCCAATTATTTTTCAGTTTTCTACCTATCCTAGAGACGGGATCACCTTTTTTAAAACACCCTGTATAATAAGTATAAAAATTAAAAATATTTATCTCCTTAAAATTAGTAAAACTCTTTCAGAGCATGCTTTTGACAATATATTGTTTTGTAAAAAATCGTCAAAAATGTTTTCTTAAAATTTTTTAGCCTCTGCTATTTCGGCACTGTTAAGGGTTATAAGGCAATAAATGAACGAAAACGGGTGAATAATTTTTGACTATTTTACTAATGATCTCTAAGACGATGCATTTTAACCAATAGTTAACAGGTGCCACGAATACGATGCATGCAGGTCCATCATATTAAATAAAAATACACCTTCGATAATGTTTTCTCGTCAGTTTTTTTTTTAATTTGCGTATCAAACATTCACTTATTTCTCTTACTTATAATTAAAAACGTAATGAGAATATACAATTAAACCGTTTTACTGTTTGAGATACCTTTTAATATTCAAACTACCCACATTACCCAACTTTATGAAACATTTAGAAAAATTGCAAGTAATAACATGTTACATTTTATATAGAACCTCCATCATTACGTATTAATTTATTCTTATTTTTATTACGCAAATAAAATGACTTTGTTTAGTCTTTAACTCGCTTATATTAGTTTCACCTGTATCTTGTTTGTTTGCTTGTATGTATGTTTGTAACTCACTCTTTGGCCTTTTTTTTGCCCTATTTTAAATAGATAGATATATTTATTCCACAAAATCACAATATATTTTACAAGTTATAAAAAACATAAAAAATTAATAATAGCGTGATTTTAGCCGAAGCGTCGTTAATACAATTTTCAACAATTTTCAAGTAAAATTTGTGTTAAAATATTCTTGTAGACTATAGAAAACATGCTGATGTAATACATTGTTAATTTAGAATACATTGGTCCATTTCGGATTCTGTCATAATTAATATTTTGTTTACGAACATTATATTCATGTCTGCCAGATGGTCTAGGCAGTTGATATTGTTTTTTATAAATTAATATAGAAATTTTATATACAGGGTGGGGCAACCCATACGACACGGTCCCTGTAAACCAAAGCATACATTTTTTCGGGAATTTCTTCAATTCATTAGATGTATATTGATTAAGGCTGCAAAAGAAAATTATTTTGGTGTGATTGTGTGATTGTGTGGTAGTGATTTTTTTATGAAAATGCTAGGTACAATTGGAAACTAAATAACATCGAAATGGATTTATGACCAAGCATAAAAGAGGTTTTGAACTATTGATTTCGATAGAACCCGTTTCTCAATATTATACAGAATGTTCAAAAATCATTGTCACTTTTTTATAATTGCGGACAATGATATCTTTGTTATTTCAAATAGAACACCCTGTATTTTTTTGGTCTGAACAATATTAAATTCTATTATCTTTTATTTCATATTGGGGTTCCCTATACCTAACCTAAATAGTTTTTCAGATATTGGCTTTATCAAATAGTAGTTCTTATTTCAATGCATTCTTTGACTTAAGATAGCTTTAAAACAACATTTATTCAACTTGTTGAAAAAATTCTTATTACCAGTTATTGTATTTTACGTTATTCAAAACATTCACTGAATTATTACCATCGAAAATAAAAACTTATCCCAATCAAGAGCGGATAGATATGATTTTAGCGATTGGTGAGTATTTAGACAATTGCCTTTTGGCGTCGAGGGTGTATGCCCACAAATTTCCAGACCAAAATCAGCCAAACAAGTTGGTTCTCAAACGATTGCTACATAAATTTCGTAGGAATTAAAGTGTAGCTTATGAAAAGGTAAATAGACAAAAACCTATCATTGGAAATGAGGATAATGAATTTCTTATTATGGGATCAATCTTAGAAAACCCTCAATAAGGACTGCTTTTTAAAGAGTGATGCCTCAAATATTATTAAGTGTTAAGCAGTCTTTCATAGAGAGAGTGGCTCTTGGTATTTAACAGGATGGTCGTCATTTTGAGCATCTACTTTGAATTAAATATATTTTTGTTTCATATTTTGTTGTTTTAGTTAAATAATAAAAAAAATTGTATAGTCTGTTTAATGAACTACTGTCAGAATATGAAAAGTAAATATTTTCGATGAAGTGAAGTGTAACAACTGTCAATGAGAATTCTGTGAGCAAATGTCGTTTTAAAGCTATCTTGAAATGCATTGAAATAAGAACTACTATTTGAAAAAGCCCATATCAGAAAAAACTATTTAGGTTAGGTATGGGGAATCCCAATATGAAATGAAAGATAATTATATTTTATATTGTTCAGACCAAAAAAATACTGGGTGTTTTATTTGAAATACAAAAGTTATCTTTGTCCGAAATTATAAAAAAGTGACAATGATTTTTGAACATTCTGTATAGTATTGAGATACGGGGTCAATAGCCCAAAACCTCTTTTATGCTTGGTCAGAACTCAAAGAGATGATTTCTATACATTGTTATACATGTTATTTAGTTTCCAATTATACCTAGCATTTTCCTAAAAAAATCAATAACTCGAGAACGGTTAAAGTTAGCTACATAGTACCTATTATGAAATCGTATTATTTTTTCCTGAACTATTTAAAAGTGTAACGAAATACAGGGTGTTTAATTTAAAAAAACACAACTTTGATATGATACACTTTTTTGAGTCACCCTGTAGACTCCAAAATAATTTCCTTTTGCAGCCTTTATCAATATACATATAATAAAATGGGGAAATTCCCGAAAAAATTATTGGTTTGGTTTACAGGGACCGTGTCGTATGGGGTGCCCTGCCTTGTATATACGTGTTTATCATAGTCATGATACCACTGTCTTTAAAATATGTTCTACATTATGTTCTATGTTTCAAATTATAAAGCGCCCTTATGGCTTTTTTCTGAGTTGTAAATACGCTCCCCGCAGATACCGAAGTGCCCCAAAATTCTATTCATTTGTGTTATTGTACGTATTGCAAATATAGACTTACTAAGCGAATTATTAAGTTGACTTACATGAAAGTTCCAGTTTAAATGGCTGTCTATGTGGATTCCCAAAAATTTTACGTTACTAATCAGATTTAAGCGATCAAATTTAATTTAAACTTTGCACACTTGTCAAAGACCGACGACCATGCAATAATTCGATCAAAATATCCGATTATCCTGATTGCTTTCGCCAGGATTCATAAATTTCTTTAGGAATCCTTTGCATGAGAGCAAGAGAAATAGAATTAGTGCGTGAACGAATATTAACACAGTTCGTTGCATCAGTGGTTCAGTGGTAGAATGCTCGCCTGCCCCGCTGGCGATTCCCGGCCGATGCATTCTTTTTGTGCTTTTACCATTTAATACATAATTTTTTTAGTGAGTAAAACAAATCGAACTAAAAAGCGAAAAATAAATTATATTTTAAAATATCTAAAAAAACGCTTTTAAGTTAATCAAACTAAAAAGTAAAAAATAATTCTTAACATAGAAATAAAATTACTGACAAGAAAATTAATGTCACTGTTCCAAAAGCGTGGGTGCTTTGAATGACATTTTTAAAGTATCTCTGCGTTTCGGAATGAAAGCACCCCACGATTTTAGAACAGCGACATTAATTTTCTCGTCAGTAATTTTATTTCTATGCTAAGAATTATTTTTTACTTTAATTAACTCTAAAACCGTGTTTTCTAGTTCTCTTAAACTATAATAATATGTAATATGTTCGAGACCACGTGCACCACTGGTGCTTTTAGCTACTATCTACGTGCGTCACCACTGGTGAAACACGAAAACTAACTTTGTTCTTATGTTCTTTTGATTAATAACATAATTTTTGGGGATGATATCAGATGGTGTGACTGCAGCTGCTAATTTAAAATAAATTGACACATTTATGTATCATCGCACGGTAAAGTTTTCAAACCTTCTTCTTTGTCTAATTTTTGGAAACATCATCGTAAGAAATCTAAAGTGGGTTGATAAAACAACTATTAGTGTAAAAGCTACACAATTTTACTGTTCGTAAAATGTCCTTCGTGACATTCGTTGTTCGATCTTCCGGAGATAATCAACCACGAATTATTTATCAAAATAAATTGCAATTTTGCTTTTTTAATGCAAGTTTTATTTGTATCTACAGAAGAAATATCTACTATTATTTAAATTGGAATTAGGTATGTTTGGACAAAACAAATTATTAATTAAAAAATCTTGATTGTATAATATAATTCGGTAGTGTGTACTGGAAAAAATATCCGTATTTATTTATAGTGGAAGTCAAATATAATTTTTTCCCTTTCATAATAATATATTGCGCTAAACCTAGCAATAATAGCTATAATGTAAAGATTTCAACACAAGGTGCTGAGAGGAATAGAAATGCACCATGGTATGTTAGAAATTGCGATCTTCACAGGGATCTAGGAATTCCTACAGTAGCTGATGAAATCAAAAGATATGCCAGGAAGTACGAGACTAGGCTATACAATCACTACAACATTGAAGTGTTGCAGAATTTGGACAACCGGGATCAACAGAGACGATTAAAAAGAGTGAAGCCCCTTGAATTAATGCTGTAAAGTGATTAGTGTATAAGAAGTAGTTATCACAACAAACAAGTGATTGGTGAGATAAAAGCTAAGAAACACCAGTGGGTGATGTCTTAGATTTAGGTCATTAGTTTTTAAGTACTTTAAAGCAAAATTGCTGGTTGGTCATACTTGACCAGTTGCAGTTTTAATGCAGAGAAAAAAAATATATCATTTTTATTAATATAATACGTTGCAATTTGTTACAAGAGTCCTTCTTCTTCTCGTCGTCCAATAGGTCTTCTTTCATGTGGTGTGTTGTTTTGTACTATCTTGACTATTCTGTCGGAACTCATTCGGTTGACATGCTGGTTCCATTCCCTTCTTCTTTTCGTTATACATTTGACTACGTCGTCTGTTTGGCACCTTTCTCTTATGTTTGTGTTTCTTTACCTATCGTTTAGTGTGTATTCCGTTACTGCTCTTTGGGTTATTCATTTAGGATCCTCTTTGTTACTAATGTTTCAGCTCTTGTTTTCGTACCAAATTTCATCAACGGCCGTACACATACTTTGTATATTTTAGATTTGCAATCTATGCTTAGGTGTGTGTTTTTCCAGATTGGGTATTTAAGATGTTCTGATATTGCGGCAGCATTATTGACTTGTTTTCTCACTTCATCTTCCAGAAACCCGGCGCTTGTAATTTTGCATCCGAGGTATTTAAATGACATGATTTGTTATTTTCTATTGCCAGTATGCAGCGCAGATGTTGCCTTGCTATAGTCTTGTTTTTGGAGATTTGCATGTTAAGTTTTCCTGCCTGTTTGTTAAAAGCTTGTAATATCCTTTGGAGGTTATCTTCTGATTCCACGATAAGTACTGCGTCATCAGCATAGCATAATATGTTTATTTTATATATACACATTTGATATCCTAATCCAGTGTTCTTTATGGCTTTTACTAATTCGTCCATGATCGTGTTTTGTAGCACTGGGCTAAGACTGTCGCCTTGGCGAATACCTGCTGTTGTTCGGAGGTGCTGTGTTAGTGTCGAGTTTGCTCGTATTTGCGTTTGTGTGTTCCTATTTATATCCCTAATAAGTTCTATATATTCTTTCGACATATTACTGTTTTCCAAGGACATAATCTCACCAATAACAGCACAAAATTGGCAACAATACTTCGAAAAAATGTTAACTGAAGACAGAGAAGAATTTAAGAACACAGAATATATGAATGATAGAATTAATACGCAAGGATCCCCTATTAGAATTAATACAAAAGAAGTGAAGGAAGTATGTAAATCTTTAAAAAATAACAAAGCCCCGGGCCCAGGAAATATTGTAGGAGAATTATTTAAATACGGAACAGATAAATTATATAAAATGCTGCAAGATCTATTTCAAAGGTGTATTAATCAGTCCGAAGTCCCAGAAGAATGGAAAATATCACATATGTCAACAATACACAAAAAGGGGGACAAAAGCAAATGCGACAATTATCGAGGAATTGCCGTAACAAACACACTCAGTAGAATATATGGCAAGATCTTAAAAAACAGAATCGAAAGGGAATACACGGAAATGGAAGCAGAAGAGCAAGCCGGATTTAGAGCGGGAAGATCAACGATTGACCATCTATTCTCACTAACACAAATTATAGAAAAAAAACTAGCATTCAATCAAGAGATCCATATACTGTACGTTGACCTAAAGAAAGCATACGACAGCGTACCCTTAATTAAACTTTGGGAAACTCTGGAAACTTCCAACATTAATATTGAACTGATAAAAGGAGTAAAGTCATTATACAATAAAACCAAATCAAGAATTAAAGTTGGACAAAACCTAACAACAGGGTTTAATATCACAAAAGGGCTGAAACAAGGGTGTTGCTTGTCACCAACATTATTTAAAATATATTTGGAACGGGCACTAGCGAATTGGAAACGGAAATGCCAAAACATGGGCATACCTTTAGATGAGGACACAACATTATACACACTCTCATTCGCAGACGATCAAATTATAGTCGGCCAAGACATAGACGACACAGAGTATATGACACGAAAACTTATAGAAGAATATAAAATTTGGGGACTAGAGGTTAATGTAGAAAAAACGGAATATATGTGTATTGGGGGAGTGCAACAGGACTTACAATTATCAAATGGACAAAAAATCAAACACACGTCAGCTTACAATTACTTAGGAATGAGAATATCAAAGGATGGGACACTCGAAGAAGCAATATTGGACAGAAATATGAAAGGAAGAAGAGCAATATCAATGTTAAACGGAGTACTGTGGGATAGAACAATAAGTAACAACAACAAAAAAAGAATTTACGACACGATAGTGAAGAGCATAATAATGTACGGTTGCGAAGTATGGCCTTTGAAAGAAAAGATCGAAAGAAAAATTAGAGCCACAGAAATGGATTACTGGAGACGAGCAGCGGGGAAATCAAGACTAGAAAGAGTTACAAATGAGAGGATAAAACAAATAATGGGAGTACAGCACGACATCACAGACGAAATAAGAACTAAACAGTTGATATGGTACGGGCATGTTCAAAGAATGCCACCAGACAGAATCCCAAAGAAAATATTACAGTGGAACCCCAGAGGAAGAAGAAGAAGAGGAAGACCACGAAAGAGCTGGAGAGAAGGCATACAAAAAGAGATGGAAGAGAGAGATCTGAGAGAGGACATGTGGACAAATAGAGAGGAATGGAGATTAGGAATCGCAAGACGCCGACGCACGTTTTAACGCGATATATATATATATATATATATATATATATATATATATATATATATATATATATATATATATATATATATATATATATATATATATATATACTGTTTTCCAAGATTGTGATAACGTCTTTTAGCTGCACTCTGTCGAAAGTCTTGGTTAAATCTAAAAAGCAGAGGTAGTTAGGGGTGCTATATTTTTCTACCAGTTGTCTGAGCATGCATAATGCATCGGTAGTGGATCGGTTTCTTCAAAATCCTTATAGTTCCTCTCTTATTGGAGTTATTGAGGTTTTTTTTTCGGCAATGATCTTGGCTAGAAGTTTTAGCGAGTGCTTAGTAATTTGGCAGAAAATACATGAAAATAGAATTAATGCTGCGAAGATGAGTAGTCTGAGAAGTATAGCCAGAGTGACTCGTTTGAATAAATTAAAGAATAGTGAGATAAGAGAACGCTGTGGTGTAAAAGAAGATGTGGTTACAAAGATAGATAAAGGAATGCTTAGATGGTTTGGACACGTAGAAATGATGGATGAATGAAGATTGACGAAACAAATTTATAAGGCTAGTGTAAATGGAGAAGTCGGTAGAGAACATATCTAGATCAGATCAACATTGTTTTAAAGAAAGGCCAGGTCAAGAGCTGTAAGAACCGTAGCAAGTGGAAGGAGGTGATCTCTGCCAACCCCTACGGTAAAAAAGCGTGACTATATGTATGTATGTATGCTTAGTAATGTTATACCTCAGTAGTTTGCTGTAAGTTATTGAAAAAAAAATTTATTGGGTGCCTCAACGGCATACTATGGAGTAAGGAAATTACTAAGAAACGTAAATATAATATATACGAAACAATGATAAAGAGCACCTTATTGTATGGAGCAGAGACATGGAGAGTGAGTAAAAGGCAGAAGAAAAAACTGGAGGTGGTGGAGATGGAAGCGATAAGAAGATCTCTATGTATATCCAGAAGTGACCGAATTAGAAATGAGATAGTAAAACAACGGATGGGTGTGGAAGGATCTATAATTCAAGACGTAAATGCCAAACAACTAACATGGTATGGGCATGTACAACGAATGCCAGCATCAAGACTACCTAGACAAATTCTAGAATGGCAACCAATGGGTCGACGAAAAAGAGGCATACCCAAAATAGAATGGCAGAAGACAATCCACAAAGCCATGAGTGAAAAGAATTTAACAGCGGACGACTGGGAAGACCGAAGAAGATGTAGATCAGGCGTCGGACAACGTCGCAAGACGTTTTAGAACCGGCTCTCTTACTTGCTTTTCCGTGATTTGCGTGTATTCTTCTAGGGGAACATTTTGTGTGGTTTCTTGTGCTTCCACTGGGTTTTTATTGTCGGCGTACAATTTTCTAAAATACAAGAGTCCAGTGACTATAATTTCGCATGCGCATTTCGTGAAACTTTCAACTTGTTTATGAATATTCTTCCGCTGTTGTTAACTTAACGTATATACATTATATATGAAGAATTTTTTAGCATAAACATTGCACTATGTTTGAAAATGAAATTTTCTGCAGCATATTAATTTCTATATCGGTTAACCGATCCTTAAGAATATTAGTATCCTGCTATATTTGAACACGGAGAATGTATTTGCTGTATTCATAGCTAAAAAGTCAAGTAATTTTTCTACAATTTTTTATAAAATAAATCTTAAAAGTGGTTTTTTGCAGTAACTAAGAAAGTATAAAGTACAAGCTTTTATAATACAAACTGGCAGGACAACATCTGTCGGGTTTAGCTTGTAAATTCCAAACTTGTGTAAAATTGCATCGAATTCTTGGAGTGCCTTGGTGCGGACAACTGATTGACTCTGCTGTGGGTACCTGGACACCATGGAGTAGAGGGCAACGAGAAAGCCGATATCACGACAAAACAGGGAGCCGAATCTGCGTTCATAGGACCAGAACCAGTCTTTGGAGTCACTACAAGTGCTGCCAGAACCAATATTTAGGACTGGGCGGAATAAAAAATACTCACGCACTGGTTTAATCTACCAGAGTTGGCTTTTATCTAAACCATCGTTAAACACAACCAAGCAATTTGTTGGAATCACAGATTAATTTCAACCCTTTATTAATTTCTTTTATTTTTTTTAATCATTTTTGGGCAGTCCCTGAGCGCCCTCAGGAAATTCATTTTTGATTCTGACAATCAACGTGTGTGAACCGTTGGATTTCTTTTCACTTGCCCCTCGCGCAAAGCAGCCGGTCTGCGAGTAGTACCCTTCCAAACACCGTGACAGACCGTTGTTTAAAATTCCTATTCATTCGCCGATCGAAAAATCTAGTTTTCCTATTAATTCACAGTCTTCTTCTTCTTCTTTCTCTTTTAATAGAACTATGTCCTGTTTTTTGTGCTGTTACAGTCTCTGCTGTGGGCTTCTGAGTTTTCGCCCATTTCGCCATACGTTCTGGCTTGATCCTATCTATGTGGTCTCTCCATAGACGTCGCCTTGTTCTTGCCCACCTTACTACATCCTGAACACCTAGCTCTCTCAGTGTGTCTACATTTCTTATCCTGTCTCTGAGAGTAATGCCTCTTATGGTCCTTAGTGTTTTCATTTCTGTTGATCTCACTATCTGCTTAGTCTTTGTTGTCTCGGCCCTTGTCTCAGATGCGTAGGTCATGACGGGTCTGACACATGTCTTATAAATGCGGATTTTGCTTTCAGTACTTATGTACTTATTCCGCCAGATTATATCTCTCAGAAAACCTGATATTCTCGCTGCTTTTATTGCCTGTTGTTTGGTTTCTCGCCCTAGGTTTCTGTCATTGGTTATTTCCACACCAGGTATCTACTGTTCATTACTTGTTCGATAATACTAGTTCACTACTAGTTTACATCTAATTGGTTCCTTAGATATTACCATCGATTGGGTTTTCTCTGTTGATATTGTCACGTTATACTTTTCGGCAGTTGTTTTAAAGTTTTGTAGGAAGCGCTGTAAATCGTCTTCACCTTCCGCTATTAGAATAGTATCATCTGCGTATTGTAGCAAAGGATTCTCATGGTTCGGTTACCCATCTTGTACCCCTCTTACATTTGGTTGACACTAGCTATAATTTAGTCCGTTATCAAATTAAATAGGCATGGGCTGAGGCTGTCGCCTTGCCTAATGCCGGCATTGATGTTAATATTCTTCATAAGCCCATGTGCGGTTTTTACCCTTGTTGTATTAGAACTATTAAGTTCCTTGATTATGTTGATATATTTGTGTACATCCTTCAGCCATACTCTGTCGAATGCCTGTTTCAGGTCCACGAAACACATGAACATGGGCTTGTCGAACTCTATTGATTTCTCAACTAATTGTCGCAGGATGAAAATAGCATCTATGGTAGATCTATTTGGCCGGAATCCTTGGTGTTCTTCAGACACGCCAACTTTATTGTAAATTTTTTGGGATAGAATTTTTGTCAGTAGTATTGGTATGGAGTTTAACGGTGTAATTCCTCTGTAGTTTGTGGGATCCGTCATAACTCTTTTCTTGTAAATGGGTATTGTTATGCTCTCCCTCTATTCCTCTGGTATTGTCATGTTATTTTCGATTTTTTGAAATAGTGTTTTTATCTCTTCTTTTATTTTTTTCCGCTATATTTAATTAATTTATTTGGTATGTTGTCCGGACCAGGTGATTTTTTATTTTTAGATTTTTTGATTACTTCTTGTACGTCTTCTAGGAAGATCGTGTTATTTTCGGTTTCACAGTATCATTCCAAATGTCGTGATAGACGATCGTTTTTTCTTTTCATTTACAGCGATTGATCTTTCATGATATTCTTTCTACTCAAGATCGAGATCAAGGAAATTGAAACTGCTGAGTGTTCATGCCCCTGCTTAGAAAGCAGGTGTGCTATGAAGACTCGATTATGCACATTTTTACACTTATTATGGATGTTTTGATGTATCCATACTAAAAAATCCATTATAACATCTAGTTATTTTCTACCGACAACTCGTTTCAGTCTCGAACACTATCAAACTGTATTTTTTAGGAATCTTATTATTTTATTGATTCTTGAGGCTTAAGCATGTCATTTTCGTTATATTAGAGGTTTCCTAGTAATACTTTTTGTGAAACTAAGAATGTAGTAAACGATTATCGTGTCGTCAATTTTTATTGTCGGATGATAAATAATTTAGATAGCAAAAAGAAATTATTCCTGGTCCATAAAAAAAAGAGCAAACGAAGAAGATGTCCCGATATAGCACCGAGCCACGCCTCGCGCATTGTGCTCGAATGCATTCGTACCCCATTTTTCTCGATAATCACCTTCTGTTTTGAGATCCGTTTAAAATCAATCGGGGCATCGATTAGTAATTGTAACAATGCGTCGAAGCATAATTATCGTCCGCCGTGGATATGCTGCGAAGGTAGCAAAAAGTCGACCGCTAATAAGGCCCGTTAAAATTCAACTGGCGCAACCTAACTCTCGCCGACATTTTCGTTTTATCTTTATCCTTGTGCCGTCCCATTCGGCCGCCTTATTTAATCTTTTCCGTCGCGGTGTTGTTTACTCGCTAATGCGCCTCTCGCGCTCGGCATTCTACTTATTAAAATTTTTCGATTTTACCAACGGCCCTTTTATCTGTTCGAGAATCTATTATTGATCGTAATAATTAGACGGACACGCTGCGACTCTGATCAACAGAACGACTTACACGCCGTTACCATGGCGAATGGAACGGTTACTATTGAAAGGCACGCCTCCGTGGCCAAATTTGACGGAGTGGAATTAGAACGTCTACAAAAAACGACGATTCGCTATTTCAAAAGTCTGGATGTGCCATCTGACGGATCATTTATAAAGCAAATTGGTAAGTGCAGTAAAACCTGTAGGGAAATTTAAAAGGATTTCAATACAACTTATTTTAATTGAGCCTTTCGGCTGCCCTACACTTTAGTGAGGGTCGTGGGTAAGGAAAAATTGTTGAATATTATAAAGATAAGCATTTATTTTTCTTTTTACTGAAAATACTCGCAAAAAGGGTAGATCTATTATGTGGGCCGTGTACGGCTATACAGTGCCCCATTCATTTGTTTTCATGCCAACACCCTTCGCTTAATATCAGTGTCATACTTTCCATCTCTCGTAAACTTTGAACCCAAGTACACAAATTCATTTACTTGTTCCACTCTTTCACCCTTATTTAGAACTTCACGTTTGTCATGCTTACTTCTCTTTCAAAAACCATTACTTTTGTTTTGCTTATATTTATTTTCATTCCTTTGATTTTCAGGGCATCATGCATAACATTAACCATCGCCTACAACTTCTCTTAGGATGACGCTAATATGACTTGATCATCGGCGTAAAAAAGACATTTGACGATCAAATCATTCATTTTCAATCCATACGCACTCTCTTTCAAATCTTTTAAACAATCGTCTATGTATAAGTTAAACATCCACGGCGAAGCCACACATCCCTGTCTCACACCTTTTTCAATGTTAAACCAGTCCGATTAAGCTCCTTTTATCCTGATACAAGCAGTGGAATCCTCGTATAGTGATTTCAGTGCTCGTATTAAACTACCGCTTACCCGCTTACTAAAATAATGTCGACCACAATTCACTCCTCACCACTCTGTCATAAGCCTTTTCTAAGTCTATAAAAGCGCAATAACCTTGTGACTTCTAGCCAATAATTTTTTGACTACACATCGTATTGTAAAGACCTGATCCATACATCTCCTTTCTCTTCTAAATCCTGCTTACACATTCTATATCATTTTTTCAGTTTCATTCGTCACTCTTTTAATCAATATCTTTGCATACAGTTTGCCGACTATGCTGAGTAAACTAATACCTCGGTAGTTCTTACAGTCCTGATGCGAACCTTTTCTCTTGTAAAGCGGCACGATAACAGCCTTGCACCAGTCGTCTGGTACGCTACCACTCCTCCAGCAAAGGTTAAAAAGGCGGTACAGCAGACTAGTTACCACGTTTTGTCCAGCCTTCAGAATTTTAACTGTTATCCTGTCGTACCCAGCAGCTTTACCCAATTTCATACTGTTCAACACTTCCACAATTTCTGTCGTACTAATTTTACTTTTATTACAACTTTCACTCATGTTTCCAAATGGTGGCCTGTACTTGTGTATCCTGTTTCTCAAATAAACTTGCGAAGTATCCCTTATATCTCTTTAATATGCATTCCTCTCCTTTTACCATACTACCACCTTGGTTTCTGATTTTTTACATTTGCGAGGTAGTATTTTTACCTCTGGCTGTTCTAAGAGTTTAATATTGTTTTGAAAATCATCAGATAACCTTCTATAAAATTCATCTTTATCACTCAACTTCTTTCTTGCCACAACCTCTTTTGCTAAACCTTTTAATCTTTTATACTCATTCTTTGCCTTGTTTACATCCTCAATCTTTGCCTTTTGCGTTCTTTGAATGGCTTTTGTTGCCAGCCAATCCAGCCAGGCTTTCTTCTTCTCTGACACTGCTTTTTGAACTTCTACGCACATTTTCTGTAACCTGCATCCTTTCCTTCTTTTACTTACACCACACACTTCAATAGCAATATCCACGATTCCTTCCTTAAATGGCTTCTACAATTTATTAACGAACTCCTCTTTTATACCTTCTTCTTTCAAATTCTTAACTTTTTAATGTAAGGAAATCTTGTCACTTTCGCGCGCATATAATTGTGACGTAGGTGTCTCCTTTATTATCGAAACAGAGCAAATTTGGTCGCAAAGAGCCAATGCATATTAAAAGTTAGAGAATCGTTTGGTATTTTAACTATCAGGAAATTTGATATCGTCAAGCATTTTTTGTTTTTGTAATAATTACTTACTTCGTTCGTCGTTGAGAAATGTCCTTAAATTTCGTCGTACCAACCTAATAAAAACCGTTCTAACATCAAAAGGAAAATTAAAATAGAGGTCCGAATGTTATCTCTTTTTTCGATCGATGCGCTGAGAGTTGGGGCTCCCTTGAAATTTACCGACGTCTCTTGGAATGTTTGTAAATTGGACTCTTACAAGCCGCTTCACAACTAAAACTGTTATTTTATGTTGTCTATAAAAGATCGATTTCCATTGTCTCAATTCGCTTTTTGTAGTGTTGTACTCTTAAATATCGTTTTTCCTGCATTTGAGTTTTTGTTCGCATTTTTTCTCAAAAAAAAGTAAAATTTTCGACAGTTTCTGGAAGTTCCAAAGCTTTAAAAGTACTGCCAACTATCATCGTTAATATCTTATATTTTTTATACTAATATTTGTTGTTCGATGAAATTAAATTTCGCAAACTAACATTATGCAACAAAACACCGCAAACATTAAATAAATATGATACTTTAACGAACTGCCCATTTCCCCATCCCATTTACAAATAGATATCACCAAATAAATTGCCACTTTTCCCATATAAACCCATTAGTTCACATATGGAACTTCGTGTTAATAATTGTCTCCAAAAAATTCCACCAAAAGTTAAAATGACCACAACATATTTAATAATATTCAACTTCCTTCTTCTTTATCTTCCTTTTTTAATGTAAGCAATTTGCTTGTTTTTCTTCGTATCCTCTGCCGTTCTATTTTTAGAAAGGTTGTTGCTCCATCTCTTGCGGGGTCTTCCAACGCTTCGGCGCCCTAAGGGCGACTTGGCTCTAGTTATTTTGACCATTCTGTCGTCATTCATCCGGTCTATGTGTTCGTTCCACTCTTTCTTTTTTCCCAGTATTCATTCATTTACATTGTCTATTTTACATGTTCTTCTAATGTCCTCGCTTCTCTCCCTGTCAAAAAGTGTTTTTCCAGCGATCCTGCGCACTATTTTCATTTCGGTTGTTTCTAATATTTTTTTTGTGTTCGATGTATTTGGTCTAGTTTTCGCGGTGTATGTTAATATAGGTCGGATGACCGCCTTGTAGATTCGGGATTTGGTCTCGATTCCGATATATTTGTTTCGGAGGATTGTATCGTTCAGGTAAGCTGAGGTTCGTGCTGCTTTTGCCACTTGGTTTCTTACCTCCTCCTCGATGTCACCGTATCCTAATATTTCTATGCCTAGGTATTTAAATTTCATTTCCCGTTGGATAATTTTCTGATCCATAACCAGTTTGCATTTGATAGGTGTTTTTGTTGTGCTGAATTTGAATAGTAATCTCTGTAGGTCATCTTCGTTTTCTCCTATCAGAACAGCATCATCGGCATAGCATAGGATTTTGACGACTTTGTTCCCCATTTTATAGCCTTTCAGGTTACGAGTGCTTTTTATTATTTCGTTCATAACGATGATGAACAATAAGGAGCTAAGGGAATCTTCTTGTCGAATACCACCATTTACAGGAATTTCTTCGGTAGTTTTGCCATTAATTTTGGCTTGTATTTTGTTTTTCTGGAAAATATTTTCGATGGTTTTTATGATGTTATAAGGGATTTGCCTGTTGTATAGAAGGTGTAACACGTCCCCCAGCTTTATTCGGTCAAACACTTTTTCCAGGTCTATAAAACACATAAAGCTGGTTTGTTACGCGATGGATTTAGTCGCAGGACAAATAGCGCATCTGTACAAGATCTTTCTGATCTGAATCCTTTTTGTTCATCACCCAATGTGGTAAGTCCATTTATTTTATTTGTTATAATCTTTGTTACTAGCTTTAAGGTTGTATTTGGAAGTTTTATGCCTCGGTAGTTTGCGGGTATCTTTTTGTCTCCTTTTTTGAACAGTAAGATTGTTGTAATCAGGCGCCATTCGTTTGGAATTTTTTTATGCAAAAGGATTTTGCAAATTATGGCTGTTAGCTGCTGTTTCAGGCTTCTCCCGCCGTATTTAAGAAGTTCATTTGGAATACCGTCTGGGCCTGGAATTTTTTTGTTCCCAAGTTTCATTAATGCCGTTTCTATATCCTTTTCTTTTATTTTAGTTACTAGATTTTAATGTAATGGAAAAAAAATATTTCTCCGGGTGGTGCGCCAGCTGGCCTTCTTTTCCCCTTGTTTGCAATACGCAGTCTCGAGTCGGCGCAGTAGTAAGTTTCCTCTCAACGCGCCGTCTCGCTTCAGTAATATTTAGTGTTGCCAATGTTGGTTAAAATACACCAACAAGACGAAACACATGCTACGGTTGGCCGAAATGAAAACACTAAGAATAATAGTGGGGATGACAAGAAGAGACAGAGTAAAAAACGCAGACATCAGAGAACAATGCGAAATACAAGATATTGTGAGATGGAGAAGACAACGTAAAAGGTAGTGGTACAACCATGTAAGACGGACCCGCCCGGCTCAAGACCTCCCGGGAGACCACCCAAAAGATGGAGAGATAGTTGGCAATCTACCTCTCAGGAAAAGATGCGGAGGCAGCTTCAGAATTAACAGATCTCCAAGAAGTAGAAGAAGAAGAATTTAAAAAATAGTAACGAAATCAGTCTTATATTAACATTATTATCCTAGATGGTAACCGCGACTTAGTCTGCGTAAGATTAGTAGTTCGTGTAGCTCATTTTATTCTCCAAGAAATTCATCCATCTATCTTTATACCAAAATTGAATACTCATAGTAGGATATAATAGTAGTAGGATGTATATAGATAAATATTGTTACGGATTGTGGTCAACGAGTACCCATTAATTCACCTGGGGCGACGGGAATCATTTATAAAAAGATGTATGATTTTTTTTGGTAGTATCAAACGCCCGACATTTTTAGCCGTGGGCAGCAAGAATATTCGTGGTAATTTCCCGAAATAACTTTTTCTTTCTCAAACGATCGTTCATACCTTTATAAAAACCGCGGTTTCGCGAAAAAGTTAAGTTTAAATTAACGTTTATTTTTGTGAACATAGAGACATAGAAACAAAGAATATCACAAGATTAGAATAAATTTTTTAGTTTTTTATTTAGTGTTGTAAATTAACGAACCCAAGACGAAATATCGGAACAATATTTATCTTTTTCTTCTTATTCTTTTAGCCGTTTAGCGTCCAGAATTGGACATAGGCCTCACTTGGTTCTTTCCATTTTATTCTATTATGGGAAATTCTCATCCATAGAAGTCCCATCACCTTTTTTATGTCGTGGTACCAACGTGTAAAAGATCTTCCTCTTGCTCTTCGACCGATCCATGGTCTCCATCGCAACACTCTTCCATTCCACCTATTGTCTTTTATTTTTGACAATATGTATAGATAGATAAATATATTTCTTCTTCTTGTAGTGCCTATCCGTTCCGGATATTGGCTATCATATTGGCTATTTGCACTTTATTGACTGCAGCTCGGAATAGCTGAGTTGATGTCTGGTTAAACCAAGCTCTTAAGATTTTGCAAAAATTTGTATTGGCTCTCATTACGCATTACATATCCTAGATATTGTAACTTTCGTGCCTTAACCGTATCGAGGACTTCTCTTTCCTTGTCCATCCTTCTCAGCACTTCTACATTGGTAACCCAAGGTATTTTTTGAATTCTCCGGTACAGCCACATTTCAAATGCCTCAAGTTTCTTGGAGGAAGCCGCCGTAAGCGTCCACGATTCGACTCCATAAAATAGTATGTACTGAAAACATTTAACAACGAAGTAAACGTATTTTCGTGGTTAGCTGTATGTCGTGGCTTATGAAGACTTTTTTCATCTTGAGAAATGCGGTTCTTACCTTTTTCACTCATCATTAATGTTTGTGCCCAAGTATACGTAACTATTAACCCTTTCCAGGGGAATCACTTTTGCTAATAAGTTTCTTGGTTTGTAATTATTATTATAAACTTCGTTTTACTCTTATTTATTTCCAGCCCATACTGTCGGCTGAAAGCTGTGATTCTGACCAACAGAAGCTGCAACGTAGCAAGGCTGTCTGCGAAAATAACAGTGTCATCTGCATACTTTATGTTGTTTAACCGTTCCCCTTTTCAGTAGTATTCCGGCCTTAATATCTTGCAGCGCCTCTCTAAAGATATATTCAGAGTATAAATTGAAGATGACTGGGGACAGTATGCATCCTTGTTTTACACCTCTTAGTATTTTTTTGTATTCTGTTTTGTCTCCGTCTATCCTGACACAAGCCACCTGGTTCCAGTAGAGATTTCAGATGATCTTGATATATTTTCCATCCAGGCCGATTTTTTTTAAGACTTCCATCATTTTGGTGTGTCGTACTCGTTCAAAGGCTTTAGTGTAATCGATAAAAAATGCATACACATTACAGTTGACATCGCTGCATCGCTGAAACAATACTTGGACTGAAAAAAGAGCTTCCCTGGTTACTACGGCGCTTATGAAGCCAAATTGGGATTGAGATATCTGTTTTTCACAAAGTTTAAATATTCGGTTGCGGATTATTTTTAAAAATATCTTTAACAGATGACTCATTAAGCAATAGTACGTAACTCATTACATTTTCTAGCATTAGGTTTTTTGGGAAGGACAATAAATTCAGATTTCAGCCATTCTACGGGTGTCGCCCTTATCATATATTTTATTAAATACCCTTGTTAACCACTTTAGGTTATCTCCTTCCATTAGTTTTAGTATTCCAGCAGGAATTCCATCAGGAACAGTTGCTTTCCGGTCTTTTGCATTCTTCAGCGCCGATTGTACTTCCACCTCTAGGATTGGAGATCCTTCATTTTCTCGATGGTTGGTGGCTCCGCTCTGACGTCATCAAACAGCTTTTTAATGTACTCTTTCAAGGTGAATATATTTACATAAGTAAAGCATTTTTGTTATCACTCTAAGTCCTATTTTGGATAATTTGTGGGAGAAGAACAGTTCAAGAAGGCTTTCGTTGTAAGGTTAAATTTCGAAGCACGCCCGTGTCTCGACCAACATTAGCAGAAAGTCTATCGAGTTACTAACAAACAAGGAGACAACTAGTTTCGATTTAGAGTCATCCTCAGATCTCTACGGAAATAAAAAACGTTCAACTGACAACTATTTTCGGATAACATGAAACCATCTTTAAACCTGATCAAAAATTTTATTTAAAAAAAGTTCCTTTGTTAACAACATGTTTATTATTACATCTTTTGCTATACCAAACGTAACTTTTGTCCGGTGTGTAAATTTATAATTTTTAGTGGAAAAATCCCTACTAGTTAATTGGTTATGCACTGCTAGACGCTAGAAGCAGAGATTCACCTTTGGTTACCCATATGGTACACACACTTGATTTCGGCGGGGGCGTTTGCAAAGGACATTAATCAAAGTTCGCCTTCGAAGGGTATCAAAGAGTCCTGTTGGTTGTTCCTGCCTGGAATGATGAATGACGGACATTAAGGTAACAAGTATTTCGCCAAATGAGAACACCGATAATCTTTATCTTTTAAATTGGAGACGATTTGAAAATGCTGTTGGCGTTTTTTTTAATTAGAATTGATTTTGAATGTGAGATGTTGTGACAGATGAAATTTTTTCTAGCCACAAATCACAAAATCAACAAGTTAATAAAAACGGTATTACGATCGATACAATTGAACACTTTTTAAAAGATGCGTTTGACATTTCTTAAGACATCTTTAGATATTTAAGACGAGTTTATACAGCAAACAAAATTAAATAAGAAATAACATAAAATAAAATAAGGAATGAGTGCAAAAAACATTGGTTTATACAGATGACTAAAATATATATATACATACATACATTTTCATCGGTGCTCTCATACATGTTCGTCGGTTGTTGGTGCTCTTGACCTGGCCTTTTTTCAAAACAATGTTGATCTGGTCGAGATATGTTCGCCGAGGTCGACCTCTACCGACTTGTCCATTCACACTCGCATTATAAATTTAATTCGTCATTCTTTCTTCATCCATCTTTTCAAGTGTTCAAACCATCTAAGCATTCCTTTATCTATCTTTGTAACCACATCTTCTTTTACACCACATCGTTCTCTTATCTTACTATTCTTTACTTTATCCAACTGAGTCACTCCGGCTATACTTCTTAGACTACTCATCTCCGCAGCATTAATCCTATTTTCATGCTCCTATAGCATACATACATACATATAGCAGGCCTTTTTACAGTAGGGGTAGGCAGAGACCACTTCCTTTCACTTTCTACGGTTCTTACACACATCTTTTACTTCCTCTACTTTCATCAGTGCTCTCATACATGCTGGTAGGTTGTTGGTACTCTTGACCTGGCCTTTCTTTAAAACAATGTTGGTCTACCTCTACCGACTTGTCCATTTACACTCGCCATATAAATTTGTTTCGTCATCTATCCTTTTTACGTGTCCAAACCATCTAAGCATTCCTTTATCTATCTTTGTAACCACATCTTTTTTTACACCTCAGCGTTCTCTTATCTCACTATTCTTTACTTTATCCAACCGAGTCACTCCGGCTATACTTCTCAGACTACTCATCTCCGCAGCATTAATTTTATTTTCATGCTTCTTCTGTCAAACCCAACATTCACTACCCTACATAAGTGTAGGAACCAACACACCTCTATGCACCGCCATACGTGCCTTTTTTGACACTTTATGGCTATTCAGTGCCCCATTCATTTGTTTTCCTGCCAACACCCTTCGCTCAATGTCACTGTTATACATTCCATCTCTAGTAAACTTTGAACCCAAGTACACAAATTCATTTACTTGTTCCAATCTTTTTTTTTCTCAATCGAAACACCACAGTTTGTCATGCTTTCTTCTCTTTTAAAAACCATTACTAAAATAAAATAAGAAAAAACATATCGCAGCTTTTTTGACAACGACTTTTGCGTTTTGGGCATAACAGTAGGTACATAATCTCCAAATTGATTTGTTATTTAATTTCAAATACGGATTCATTATCTTAAATTATCCAACTATATATCTATCATCCAATTTCCTTTTAAAAAATATTATAATGGATGATGGCATGTTGATAGAGCAGGTATTCTTCAGTTATATGCAAAAACTGATGGAAAATAGCCGACTAAAAGTAAACGCTGCGCTCACAATTGCTAACATAATGGAGAAAGCAACTAAGTGCCAAAAAATCAGAGAGTTTAACGTTTTTTAAATCATTTTTTCTGTAGCTGAAGCTTCCGAACACAGATGGAAGGTTTTAAGAAATACATATACGGGCCATAGAAAGAAAATCAAAAATACCTCCACAAATAATATCATTAGGTTAGGTTGGGTTGATTGTAAACTAGTTTTGGGCATGTTTATCTTTCTTATTTTATTTTATTTTGTTTCTAATTTTATTTTATTTGCTGTATAAACTCGCCTTTACATCATTTTGTTTCTAATAAATATTAAACTGAATAGCCAGGCGTTTCTTTTTTGACACTTTTTGGGTGTTCATGAAGCTATGCGTATGTTCCATAAATATTTTTTCGTATCTGTACGAAGTCAAGAGGTTTGGTTCGGTTCTTCAGTCTTCGAACTTGATTTTGATTGTTCAGCAGTTGAAGAGCCTTTGGGGTTACTCGCTGGTGTATGGCTTCGTGCTTGCCAGCACATCTTTTGATTTCTTCTTTAACAATTAGTTTCGTGGGTTAATCCAAACCCTAATGGTGCAAGTTTTATCTTTTTTTATCTTTATACTCATATTGGACAAAGGGTATATTATAGATCTTATGAACTAATTTAAACTTGAATAAATATTTTTTTATTACTATAGCAACAGCCTTTTTGGGATTTAAGATCTCGATGAAGATCGAAGTTGCGGATCATTTTGTTTTGGAATGTTTTAATAATTTTAATGTTATTACCGCTGGGATATTTCAAGAGGCGTTGGATAAATGTGACGAGGGGATATCTGTCAATGGGATTAATATCAACAATCTGAGGTATGCGGATGACACGGTTCTTGTTGCCGACTCCCTGGAAGGACTGCAGGAACTGGTAAGCCGCGTGACGGCTGCAAGCTCAGAGGCCGGACTTAGCCTGAACGTGAAAAAGACAAAGTGGCCAGCAGTTAGCAAATCAAACAACGTGAACGGACACCTGGCAATTAACGGTCAACGAATCGAGCGAGTAGAAACTTTTAAATATCTTGGGTGTCAACGAAATGAGAAGTGGGACGGCATGCAGGAGATTCGTGCCAGAATAGAACAAGCTCGTGCTTTGTTCCTGAAGATGTGTAAGGTACTTTGCAGCAGAAATTTAAGCTTGCCTCTGCTCGTCCGAGTGCTTCGCTGTTACGTGTTCAGCATACTGTTTTATGGTATGGAAGCTTGGACTTTGACAGATGCGATGTGCAAAAAATTGGAGGCCTTTGAAATGTGGACGTACAGAAGGCTATTAAGAATCTCCTGGGTAGAAAGAGTGCGTAACACCGAGGTACTTCAACGCCTGGACAAGCAGCTGGAAGTTCTGTTTACACTAAAAAAGCGCAAACTGGAGTATTTTGGTCACATCTTAAGAAATGACAAGTATCGACTTTTAAAGCTTATTATAGAAGGGAAGATCGAAGGACGAAGAGGCCCGGGTAGAAGAAAGATATCCTGGCTAAAAAACTTAAGACAATGGTATGGAGTGAGCACTGCCACATTGTTCCGCCGAGCTGTAGACAAGGTTCAGATAGCGCTGATGATTGCCAACGTCCGAGGTGGACAGGGCACCTAAAGAAGAAGAAGATGTAAAGAAAAAGTATGTATTAGACATTAAGCTCAACCAAAAGTAAAAGGAGAACTTTGTAATGCTCTCAAAACACAGTAATGACTACCTCCTACACACGAGATAACTCACGATATCTATTGTGTGGAAATTCATAATCAGACCCTTTCCATCTATAAAAGTTTTACTTCTTTTCCTTACATCAACACAGTGTTTATTTTTAATGAAAAAAAGTCACGTTACTAATAGTAAATCAAATGAAGTTTGTTCCACCACACGGTGATAAAAATAACTATTTTTTTTGTCTGTTTATATTTCGATTCCTTCCCATAAATATATCGCCAAGTCGTTATTAAAAATAGTCAAAAAGCTACACGAGATATAGCAAACCCTTTACCACTTCGAGGTATCTCTTTTGATGTTATCGTTTATGACGTTAATATTTCACTTTTTAATTACAATTTAGTCTACACTATGAAATAAATCATTTGCTCCTTAAAACTAACTTCTCATTCATAAACGTGGGGTTGATTATTTATTCTGTTGTGCCAAAAATAAGAACAAACTAACTAAGGCTTGCATTTAAAATCACTTTAAAATGGAAGAGGAAAACTTAAAGACTGCTGAGATTAAATAATTTTTCACGCCAAATCAATTATAACGTTTTACTAAAATGTACACTCAGGGTTCGAATTTATATGCACATTTATTTGTAACAATACATTTTAAGTCAACTAGCGAACACAATCATTAACTTTAGAAAACTGACTAACTCTCTCGAACAAATGCCAATTTATATTTTTAACGTTGAATCGGGAAAAGACGAGAAGCTTCTAACCGTATCCAAACTGTTCTATCGAAAATTCGAGATTGGTCAGGAAGGTACTGGAACATCCTTGTCATTGGCTGTGACGTCACTATACCACCCAGCTTGCTTACGTACATTCCAGTGACGTATCGCAAAATCGTAACATTATACTAGAGTTAAAAATACATTTTTTAGCATTGAAAGGGTACTTTTAAAGATAAAGGAAGAAAGACGTAAAACCGTAAAATAATTTAAACAATTGTTAAAAGTTTACTTCAAGTAGGTATGTAAATTATATTTTAATAAATGATATAGTGAAAAAAATTAAGCTATAATTGAATTTTTGTCAGCTTTTCGCTTTGGACTTAACTTTTTTTAAATGTATTTAAAAATCAATCGTTTGCATATTTACGAAAATACCATTACCTTAGATATCACCAGTTTAGTTTGATTACGACCGACTTAATTATTTTTACTTCATTAAGAAAAACAAAAGAAAATATTCCTTCATTGATATATCTTTTTACTTGGCTTTATGCCTGAAAATCAGTACCGCGTTTGTTTACTATACAGCAAACACTTTTGTTAACAGAAGAAATTATAAGAGCAGTGGGCCTTTGGACGTTGTCATGAGACAAAATCAGGTTGCCAGGGAATTCGTATTGTCGACAGAAATAATATTTCCTGTTTCACGAATTCGGCACCTCAGAAAATTTAGCCGAAGGCAGATACAGGGCAGGTCTTTAATTGGGTGTAAAGAACTACCAAAATTCTTTGTCGATAATAGCAAATATTTCGGCACGTAACTGTTTTCATTACATTCACAAAACTTCATCCTTTTTTCACAATACGTACCAATTTTAATAAAGAAAACATTTCCTTCCGCTTGCTACGGTTCTAACACACATCTTACGCTTCTTCTACTTTCATAAGTGCTCTCATACATATTCGTCGGTTGTTAGTACTCTTGACCTGGCCTTTCTTCAAAACAATGTCGATCTAATCAAAAGATGTTCGCCGAGGTCGAACTCTACCGGCTTGCCCATTCACACTCGCCTTATAAATATGTTTCTTCAACCTTCTTTTATCCATCCTTCTCAAGAGTCCAAGTGATCTAAGCATTCCTTTTTCTATATTTGTAACCACATCTTCTTTCACACTACAGTGTTCCCTTATCTTACTATTCTTTACTTTATCCATCAGAGTCACTTCGGCTATACTTTTTAGACTACATTCACTACAATACATAAGTGTACGGACCAGCACTTCTCTATACATAGCCAGTCGTGCCTTTTTTGACACCTTCTGGCTGCTCATAATGTTCTGCAGGGCATCATTTATTTGTTTCCCTGCCAAAACCCTTCGCTCAATGTCACTGTTATACTTACCGTTTTTTGTAAAGTTTGTTCGAAAATTAAGGTACTGTTTTAACAATGAGGATGTGACACAGGCCACATAACGAGCACGCCAGCGATAGCACCAACCAACATACTGCTGAATGTCCCAGAAAGGAGACAGATTGTAGTAAATAAAGAAAACAAAAGTATTTTACCAAATATTGTTATTTTACTTGCCATCGTTACAGATTTTATCCACAAGAGAACTTTAAAAAGATTTTATTTTAATGCCCCATTGTAAAACCAAGACTAAACGTTTCCTTTTTTAGAGATCCTTTCATGAACTTCTCCTTGAAAACTGTACACATCAACGACCTCTTGAAAACCTCTACGAACCCCATTTACAGTTTCGCAGATGACAGCACACTCGCCTCAACTTTCACATCCTATCGATCACTTTCGGTAAATGATACAAATAGACTCAGACTGGAACAGGTTGACTCCATCAATAGAGATCTTAAAGCAATCGTCGAGTGGGGAACCAACAATCTTGTTCAGTTCAAGGCCCAGGAAACACAAAGCACCGCGTTTTCCAAGATTTTGGGAGTCACGGTGTCTAATAATATATCTTGGTATGACCATGTTGCTAACACCGCAAAGTCAGCAAGCCAGAGGCTAGGTTTTCTGTCTAAAGCTAGAAAGTTTTTTACTTCTGATCAACTGTTGACGACGTACAAGGCTCAAAGCCGATCTCTACTGGAGTATTGCTCAAACACATAAGGGGTTTAGCACCAAGACATTCTCTTCGTCTTTTAGATTTCATTCAGAAAAGGGCCATTCGGTTGATAAACAGCTCAACTCTCAAGGATACTCTTCACCCACTAGAACATAGAAGAAGAGTTGCAGACCAGACATTACTCTACAGATATTTCCATGGCAGATGCTCAAGAGAAACAAAACTTTTATACCACCACTGGCCACGTACTGCCGAAGAACTGGGCACGCTGATCAGTCTCATCCATTTACTCTCAAGATTAACACTACAAGAACCAATCTCCTTTTTTTACAGGGCTGCTACGGAATAAAACAAGCTTCCAAAATCAGTTTTTCCAGAGAATTATGACCTGCAACTTTTTAAAAAGCGGGTCCACAATCATCTCCTTTCTATAATCACTCCTTCTTCTAATAGTCGTCCGCGGCTCACACAATAGTTTTACCCTTTTTGTGACTATTTTCAGTAAAAAAAATCGTAGGCGAAGGAAATGAAAACAAACGTATAATTATGTAGACCAAACAAAAGAAACGGGATAAAAGTAAAACAGCATAATAATACCAAGTATAGAAAATAGAAAGACGTCGTGCTTTGTGTGCAAATAAATTTAAGTCTGCGTTGCACCCACGTACGTCGCTTTTTATCGTAATATATTTACGTATACTTAATGTTTGTGTAGTAAACTTTAATACGTGATTTTAAATAAAACTAGAGATAGATGAAAAGTGGAATTCTTCTGCTCCGTTGCGTTTTTATTTTGAGAAGACAATCGAGAATGTTGTGGATCGTACAAAAATAGACCACCCCAATCCGATCCTCAGACAACAAGATATATACTTTTCGTGTCGTTTTCATCCTCTAGGAATAACACAACTGTTACAAGACAATTCCGGGGCAATTATATATTGTTTTTCTAGGGAGAAACTAAAATTTCACCCAATTGACTCGTAAATACTCTTTTTATTGTGTAAACTGGTGATAATTCTGGTTTTATTGTCTGGTAGCTGTCGAGCTGTTAAATGGTTTAACGATCCGCTGCAGCTATTTGTCGGAACTTTCAATAACTGCAACATTTTTAGTTAATGGGAAATTCAATGTTCGCATACAAAAAAATGGAAAATGGGAAATGTATGAAGATACATGTTGCGATAGAGTATCTTACCGTTCTTATTGGACAGCTAAGATAAGAAACTGTACTATTGAGTTTTAATGCTAAACAATACGCTATCCGGCGGAATAAACTAGCATTAATATCACGTGATGAGCAAGTGTGATTGATTTGTGTTTATATACACCCTGAAGCTCGCATTTGTGCTAATATTATAGGTGTTTAATAGTGGCTAATAATTTGTTGATAGTGAAAATGATCAGCAGAGCAAATTGTTGTGTACCTGGATGTAACTCAGTGTAAAAAAAAAACCCTAATTTGACTTTTCATTATTTCCCATATGAGGGTGAAAGAGTTGAGCATATTAGAGAACCGGGAATGTTGACTATGGTTGTTAGAAAAAAACTGTGGGAGATCAAACTGAAAATAGGAAAGAAAGTTACCAAAAACATGAGAGTTTGTTGTAAACATTTTTTTTCATAACTCCTAGTGATTTTAAGTATTTTGTTTACTATATTTTATGTGGTTAATAGAGTTACCTATCAATCTGTCAGGGGGCTATTAAAAACTTTACCTGAAAATCACTGCTATTCCAATAAAAAACTTACCTGTGTCCAGCATTATAACAAAGTCCAAAAGTCTGAAAATAGAAGAGGAAAAGAAAAGATATGAAAAACTCATTGAAAGAAGACAGGCAAGTTCTTTTGTTGGTTATTTCTATTGAAGTCATAAGTAGATAAATACTTATAATTATCATTGAAGTCATGTCATCCATTAATTTCATAAGTATCACTTTTAATAGCACTGGTCTGCAAAAAATAAAATCTGATTATCCACTTATCACCCTTTTTTTCTTTGACACCACAAACAATAATGTGGTTTGCTGCAAGAACAGCTTCACCCTCCTCGATGCATCGACTACTTGGAGTAGCAGCCAGATAAACAAAAATTTCATTAATTAGAATACAGCGTGGAGTAAGACAGAGTTGCATACTGTCGCCCTTACTTTTCAACCAATTCTCTGATCGAATATTTAAGAAAGCATTGGAAGGAATATTACACCTCAGCATCAAAATAAATGGAGAGCCAATAACAACAATCAGATATGCTGATGATACAGTGATTTTAGCAAACACAATCGAGGGACTACAGTTGCTTATAAACAAAATCGGTGACGTGGGAGAGACACAAGGTCTGAAACCACACTAGCACTTAATAAAAGCCAAATCGAACGTGTCTCTATGTTCAAATACCTTGGTAGTATTATTACAGAGGATCTAAACCCAGACTGCGAGATAAAGTGCCGAATAGAGATTGCTCGGGCAACTTTTAATAATATGAGATTCTTTTCTTTGCAAAGGTGATAAATATCGTCTATTACAGCTCATACTAAAGGGCGAGATTGAGGGGCGCCGTGAAACTGGAAGAAAGCAACAGTCATGGCTCATAAATATTCGGGATTGGACCGGCATAAGAAAGGCTGGTGATCTTTTCCACTTGGCCGTTCAGCTTTTGCCATGGTGATCGCCAACGTCAGGGAGACCGGACAAGGCACTTGAAAGAAGATCATTAAAAATAAGATCAGCACTAAATCTTATTTACATTGTTAATTATGTTGGTAAGGATTTACATTTTTTGTCATCTGGTCCTAAAACGCAAAATTGTTAATTTTGAACTAATAGGTGATTAAAAAGCAATATACATAAAACAATCTTGTGCAATAAAATTGGCAACTTTAGGAACTCAAACTAAAACGATAGAACCAATTTCAACGCCAAGAAATTTGTAATTGGATATTTAAATCATTTTGTTTGCCTTTTAAACATTGGCTGAAGGAGCAAAGAAAAATGTTCGCAGCAGGACTGCAAAAATTACCAAGGCATTGGCTTACTTAAAATCGCCGACAAACTGTATGCAAAGATATTGATTAAAAGAGTGACGAATGAAACTGATGAGATGATGTGGAATATGCTAGTGGGATTTTGGGGAGAGAGAGGAAGCATGGATCAGATTTTTTCCTTAAGTTGCATAGTCAAAAAGTTCTTGACTGAAAGTCAAAAGGTCTACCTACTGTGCTTTCGTAGACTTGAAATAGGCCTGTAACAGAGTGGTGAGGAATGAGTTGTGGTCGACATTGTCTCTATGTATGGGGTAAGCGGTAGTTTGATACGAGCACTGAAATCAATTTACGAGTATTTCACTGCATGTGTCAGGATAAACGAAGCTTACACGAACTGGTTTAACATCGAAAAATATGTTAAACAGGGATGTGTGGTTTCGCGATGGCTGTTTAACTTATTCATAGTAGGTTGATTAAAAGATTTAAAATAGAGTACGTATGGATTGGAAATGGATGATTTGATTGTCAAATACTTTCTTTACTTACGCCGATATCATGACATAATAACATCACCTAAGAAGGAGTTGCAATGTTATGAATAATGCACTAAAAATCAAAGTAATGAAAGAAAAGCAAGCATGACAAACTGCAAACTGATGAAAAAGCATACTTGGATTCAAAGTTTACGAGACATGGAAAGTATGGCTGATATTGAGCAAGGGGGGTTGGCAGGGAAATAAATTAATGAAGCGTTGCATAAATTTATGAGTAGCCCGAACGTGTTAAAAAAGCACTACTGGATGTGTATAAAGGAGTGTTAGTTCCTACACTTATGTATGGTAGTTAATGGGTTCGGCAGAATCATTACAGTAAAATCAATACTGCGGAAATAAGTAGTATAAAAAATAAAGCTGGAGAGTCTCTGATGGCTATAGTGAGGAATAGTTTGATAAAGGAATGTTTTGGTGTGAAAGTAACTTAGATAGATAAGGGAATGCTTAGATGGTTCGATTATGTAGAGAGGATGAATACAAGAAGATTGACGAAACATGTGTATAAGGAGAGTGTGAATAGTCTACCTAGACGAACATATCTCGATCAGATCGAAATAGTTTTTGAAAAAAGGCCAGGTTAAAAGTCCAGCAAAAGACGTGTGTAAGAATTGTAGCAAGTGGAAAGAAATGGTATCTAGCTAACCCTACGAAAAAAAGGCGTAACTAGGAGTATGTTTGCATGTACTGTGGGCCTGATTTGCATTCAACATTTATGCTGTTATTTCTAAAAAAGAGCTAGCAAGTTGAATTTGCACCAAATCCTTTATTCTCATTGCTTTCTTTACAGATAACGTATACATATCGTAAAAAGTCTGAGCACTTGTGAGCTCCTGGGGTCTTATTTTCACAAACAGCATATAACTTCAAACTTGCAGCTTTCCCTAAATCAATATTTTTATTTGCATATTCCTGTATTTTTTAATCATCACCCATCTTCCTTGATTTTTCTATAACTTGAGTAACTTCTTTCAAGTTTGAATATTGTTATTGTCAACTTTGTTTAACTGTTTCATTTTCCATATTCTTCTGTTTTTCTTAAACATTTTTTTTGACGGTAGGTAAATTTAGTCATTGTAAATCTTCTTTAGTTTCAATGGAAGCGTGTACATAGCTCGAAATAGATGATTCTCCAAGACCTATTTTTTGTGGTGATCCAAAATTTGTAGGGACTCTTAAGCTCTGAATGGAGATCACGATTTTTTTTACTCTATTTAAATCGCAGTCCTTTTAACCAATGCTGTGAATTATTGTCAGCTATCCAAGCTTATAACATGTCGTCGACTTATTAATTTGACTTTTCAGCTGAACCTTGACTTTGAACCTTTGCAGTGAGCGTAGTAAGTTTTTTGGTCTTTTGAGACTTCTTCTTCTTCTTTATAAGCCGTCTCCATTAACGGAGGTTGGCTCTCTATCTTTGGCAACGTGAAACAGCTGTTCTACCGTCGTATTTGTCCATATATACCCTAATATTTCTCAGCCAGGACTTCTTTTTTCTTCTGACATCTTTCGTTTCGTCTAGTCTTCCTTGCATTATTACTTGTAACACGCCCGGCAAGGTACAGGGAGGTTTCTAGAAGAGGGTTGTTGAAAGATGTATGATTATGTCGTTTTTTTTTTCTTTCTATTTTCTATACTTGGTATTATTATGCTGTTTTACTTTTATCTCGTTTCTTTTGCTTGGTCTACATAATTATACGTTTGTTTTCATTTCCTTCGCCTACGATTTTTTTTTACTGAAAATAGTCGCAAAAAGGGTAGACCTATCGTGTGGGCCGAGGACGGCCCGCACTGCGACTATTAGAAGGGAAAGGGAAAGGAAATGATTGTGGACACGCTTTTTGAAAAGTTGCAGGTCATAGTTCTCTGGAAAAACTGATTTTGGAAGCTTATTCTATTCCGTAGCAGCCCTGTAAAAGACGGATTCTTGATAAAGATTGGTCCTTGTAGTGTCAATCTTGAGAGTAAATGGGTGAGACTGATCAGCGTGCTGAGTTCTTCGGCCGAATATGGCCAATGGTGGTACAAGAGTTTTTATTTCTCTGGAGCATCTGCCATGGAAATATCTGTAGAGTAATGACTGGTCTGCAACTCTTCTTCTATGTTCTAGAGGGTGAAGGGTATCTGTGAGAGTTGAGCTGTTTATCAAGCGAATGGCTTTTTTCTGAATGGAATCTGCCTCTGTTGAATATCGCTGTGCCTCGATTCGATGTTAAATCTTCGATAGCTTGGGTTGGCTGGCTCGTATATTTTACTTGCTGTCAGTTAGCAGCGCTGATGTCAGCTTTTCAAATTGGTTTTGCTTTTAACTTTATGTATGATTGGTTGCCTATAGCAAAGCGCCTAATCTCAGGAAATCAAATGAATAATTGGTTGCCTATAGCACGCGTCTTTTGGCTGTAATAATGAGGTTTTTAAATAAAGGAATGAATTGAAGAACATTTTGCTGTTGCAAAATAACTTAAACTTAAAACAGATTATATTTATCATTAAGTAGTAAATGTCCGGACGACGTTTATGAAAATGAAAAAGTTGCTGACAGCCCAGAATCACTCATTAAGCTTGAGAATAAGAATGGTGCAGTGTTTCGTCTTCCCAGTGCTACTGTATGGTCTTTAAGGATGGACACTAAATAAAGAAACATCGAAGAGATTGAAATCGTTTGAGTTGTGGGATCGCATTACGAAGCAATGTGTCCTCGATAGAATGGGAAGAGAAGTGGAGATCTTATTTACTATTCAAAAAGGGAAACTAGAATTTCTTGGACACATCATGCGTAATTCAAAATACGAAATTCTCCAACTCTAAAGTTAGAATCGCCATGTTGATCAGCAACCTCCGAGGGAGACGCTGAGATCAAGAAGAAGAAGCCTAACGTATATAAATATTGAAGTAGAAAAAATCTTTACTTAGCTGTGTGAATTTGTTAATGAATGATCAGCTAATTCGGGTTACTTTCGGCAACTTTTATCACGAGGTAATTGAAAATCCGAATCGACTTTATGATTATTGAAAGGAATGCATGCACTTATCGCTGTTACCCGATAATCTAGATAAGACCAGTTACAAATAAATAATAATGGCGATATCCGCTTTTGTATGTAAACAGCATTAAAACGGCTATTGAAGTCGACAATCAAAATGATTGCTGATTTATGTTCTAATTGATAATTGCAATTTATTTATCAGCATGTTAATAACGCTTTTGGTATTTATTACCGATACATTGTAAATAAACATTACAATTTAAATTCCTTCGGTCGTTTGACAACAATTCGATAGTTGTCAGTAAAAAATTGTTAACTTCTTGTTGTGTCAGAATAATTATTCTATACTAAACTAGCTCTAAGTCTGCATAGACTGTAGCTTTTTATTATAAAAAAAGTATGGTTTACTTATCATTGCGTAGAGACGGAATAAAAAGAAAGAAAATGAAAAATATTGCCGTTGAGATCCGGAAATAACAAACCGACGAAAAGCGACAGTTTTCTCGGAAAGTTTGATATTTGTGGAGTCGATTTTCGGTGACTTTTGTGAACCTTCAATATATAAACTGAATGATAACAATTTTTAAAATCGTGACCATGCAAGCAGGTTACGAAAAAATACATAAGGATGGATCTACAACAGAAATAGAAATAAAAAGTACATTTAACCTACTACTATTATAAACGCGAAAGTTTGTGAGTATGTATGTATGTATGAATCTTTCACGCAAAAATTACTGAATGGATTTTAATGAAACTTTACAATAATGTAGCTTATACATCAGAATAACACATAGGCTATTTAACCTACTATTATAAACGCGAAAGTTTGTTGTATGTATGTATGAATGTTTGTTATTCTTTTACGCAAAAACTACTGCATGGATTTAAATTAAACTTTACAATAATGTAGCTTATGCATCAAAATAACACATAGGCTATCATTTATAAAGATATTGTGTGAACCTACTAATGTTATAAACGCGAAAGTTTGTGAGTATGTTTGTATGTATGAATCTTTCACGCAAAAATTACTGAATGGATTTTAATGAAACTTTACAATAATGTAGCTTATACATCAGAATAACACGTAGGCTATAATTTATAAAGATATTTTGTGAACCTACTTCTATTATAGACGCGAAAGTTTGTGAGTATGTATGTATGGATGTTGGCAGCAATCAGAATCAAAATGACACTGTGCGTAGCACAGGTATAGATTTGCATTACATCGGATATCCTTTTGGTCAATATCCATCCGTCTTGGAATTTGCAACAATTTTTGGTGTTGTACCCTGTCAAAGGCCCTCTTAAAGTCTATGAAGCACATAATTACATTTTTTCTCTGGTCGTAACAGTTTTGCACAAGTACTTGCGTTGCAACCAAGGCATCTCTCGTACCCATACCTTGTCTAAACCCAAACTGTGAGTCACTGATGGTTTGTTCGCATTTTCTAAACATTCTCTGGTGTATGATCTTTAGGAATAGTTTTAGGGTGTGACTTATGAGGCTGATAAGTCTATGCTCATAACATTTCCTTGCATTGTTTTTTTTTGGTAAGGGTATAAAAGTTGATAGAAGCTACTGGGCAGAATACTGGCCAGTTTCATATATTTTCTTGAGGAGTTTCTGAAGAACTGCAATGCCTCCATCGTCTAGAAGTTTAATTAATTCTGCCGGAATTTCATTAGATCCTGGTGCTTTATTATTCATGGGATTGTGGATGGCTTTTTTGATTTCAGATTTTGTTATTGAAGAGCCTGTCATATCCTCTTCTGTGCTTTCGTTTATCGTTGGTGCTTAACTAATGCCTAGAGTTTTATAGAATTGTATAGATTTCTGGGACCGAAAAAAAATAATAAATTACTTTTTTAAAAAGTTTAATATTATTAAAAAAAAAAAGATTCTAAACAATATTTAAAAGATTTAAGGGTAATTCAATGACAGCAAAAGCTAACCTGCGAAGTATAATTATTATTTCTCTCTATATATTAGACTATCCTTGAATTAATATGAAGTAACAAACTGTTATATTACTAGCTCTTTTAATTTTAAACTCTTATTATTATTTTTTAAATTGTTTAATTTTAATACTTTATTGTTTTAATATTTTAGTGTGTTGTTTGTATGAGCTGAATATTGTACAGAATACTCTGTCCTTTTACTTAATCTGTTGTAAAACGCTATATATTTAAACAAAGAATGTAGCCATACGCTAAATAATAAATATCATTGACATTTCAAGATCGTAAAAATCAAGAAGATTCCGTGTAATATTTTGTAGGTATCTGTCTCTCTCTCTTTCTCTCTCTCTCTCTCTCTTTTTCTTTTACTCTCGAGAAAGTATGGTGACATCATGTCTCAATTGCTCGGATAGTAGTTCTCCATCCTTCTCTGTCTTGAGCTGCAAGAGAAGTTTCTTGCAGACCGTGACCAATGATTTCTTTGGTTTGATCCATTCAGCGCGTCGGAGACCTTTCTCTTGGTCGTTTACCATTGATTTTTTCCTCTACAATAAGTTTTTCCAGCCCATTCGTTCTTCTTGAAATGTGTCCAAAATATTGTAGGTATCCTGGTTGATCCTTGTGGTGATTTTTAATATTTTAAGAATTGACACGTTAGTACGGTGTTCTGTGTATGATATTTGCAGCATTTTTCTGTAGGCCCACATTTCAAAAGAATCTATTATTCTTCTATTAGCCATTTTTAAAGTCCAGGTTTCAGAGGCAATAGAAAAGATCAAGGAGTTTACTAATTTCAGTTTGGTGCGTTGAAATATTGCAGAGTCTTTCCATAATCGAGTTAGTTTTATTGTTGAGTTACGTGCCATGGCCAGTCTGCGTTTAATTTCTCCATCACAGCCGCCTTTGTTTGTGATTAGTGATCCTGAATAGTTAAATTTCTCAATCACATCAAAAACATCGATCTGTCTAACATTGGCAGGGTTGCGGTCTATTATCATAATTTTTGTCTTCTTTTTGTTCAACGTAAGACCATGTTCTCTGCTGATCCTTTAAAACTTTCTCATGATTTCCGTGAGTTCTTCTTCCGGACGAGCTAGTATTAAGGTGTCATCTGCATATCTAAGGTTAGTAATTCTTTTTTTCACATATGGTCAATACCCCTCGCCAGCCTTGCAGAACTTTTCTCATTATATACTTTCCGTATATATTGAAGAGTATCGGTGACACAATACAGCCCTGTCTTACACCGCACTTTGGACTAAAAGACTTAAATAGCATGTTGTTGACTTTTACCTTCCCGCAGCTGTTGTCGTAGAGCTTTTTAAGCAAAATAATGTTTTGGTACTCTCTCGTGTTTTTCAAGATAAGCCACAAATTCTTCCATTTTACACAGTCGAATGCCTTGCTGTAGTCGACAAGGCACAAATAAGTTTTGTAGGTATATATCGTACGAAATGTCTAATATGGATCAAGGGAAAGATAGCAACTCAGTCAAAATAGTAGAACGCCTTAATACTTCAGCTGGAACCTCTAGGTACAAAAGATTGCTTTAAATAAAAGTTTTAAGTATCTGAAGATGTTTAGTATGCGATAAAAAACGTGCAAATTTATCAATTCCAGAACAACTGTGATTTAAAATCATAAAAATAACTCTCATCTGAGTAGAAACCAACCAAATAAATAGATAAAAAATTACAGCGCCCACATATGCTACCTGTGTCAAAAAAGGTACGTCTGGCTGTGCATAGAGGTGTGTTGGTTCCTACACTTATGTATGGTAGTGAATGTTGGGTTTGACAAAAAAAGCATGAAAATAGGATTAATGCTGAGGAGATGAGTAGTTTGAGAAGTATAGCCGGAGTGACTCGGTTAGATAAAGTAAAAAATAGTGAGATAAGAGAACGCTGTGGTGTAAAAGAAGTTGCAAAGATAGATAAAGGAATGCTTAGATGGTTTGGACACGTAGAAAGGATGGATGAAGGAAAATTGACGAAACAAATTTTTAAGGCGAGTGTGAATGGAGAAGTCGGTAGAGGTCGACCTCGGCGAACATATATCGATCAGATCAACATTGTTTTGAAGAAAGGCCAGGTCAAGAGTACCAACAACCGACGAGCATGTATGAGAGCACTGATGAAAGTAGAGGAAGCAAAAGATGTGTGTTAGAACCGTAGCGGAAGTGGAAGGAAGTGGTCTCTGCCTACCCCTACGGGAAAAAGGCGTGACTATATGTATGTATGTATGTATATGCTAGCATTAATTGAATTCTGTACCAATTTGAGCATTACACAAAATAAAACTTTAGGATTAAACACTAGCCACTCCTATCGACGCAGTTCTTTGCGTTCAACTAAAGTGATGACAAAATGGTTCATACCTGGTGTATATTGATTAGCTTCCGTCAAAAGATAACGTCTTAAACATCTGCCATAATTTAAAACTTAACTCCAGTTCAGGTGGTAATTAAATATTTTTAACGAGGTAAAGATAGCCAAAGAACAGACCAATAATTTTTAACTTTGTTCTAAAATCCATCTATTTTAATAACGAGTCTTCAAATGTTTTTAAGGAATATAACGCGGTGAATATTTTAGTAATAAAATATTTAAAAACATTTTAAATGTTTATTACTTGTTAAGGAGATGCTCCAAGAAATAAAATCAAGATGCTCAAAATATTTTATAACATGCATATTTTATTGTTTGAAGCTCAAGTTTTAATAATAATAATAATAATAATAATAATAATAATAATAATAATAATAATAATAATAATAATAATAATAATAATAATAATAATAATAATAATAATAATAATAAATAATAAATGCAATAATAATAAAAGCAGGCAACTTAGTTCAGGCAATCAACACCTATGCCACGCCTGTTTTGACGTACTCTTTTGGAATCATAAAGTGGACAAAAACAGAGCTAGAAGGAATTCAGAGTTTAACACGAACAATGATGACGAAGAACAACAACCACCACCCGAAGTCATCCACTATTAGAACAACGCTACCCCGAAAGGAAGGAGGAAGAGGATTAACCGACCTTGTCAATCTACACTCTCGACAAGTAATAAAATTACGTGAATTCTTTTACAGTAAAGCAGAAACCTCACCTCTACATAAAATTATATCCAAGGCTGATAAAGATTACTCACCTCTAAACCTCGCCTCGCTCGAAGCCGACTTCAAGTTAGTATCGGATACCGAGAAGCTGAAACAATGGTCACAAAAGCCATTGCACGGTCGACATCATCACGACCTCAACCAGCCGCACATTGACAAAGCAGCTTCAAACAGATGGCTTACTAGCGGATCCCTTTTCCCAGAAACGGAAGGCTTTATGATGGCTATCCAAGACCACGTCATCAACACTAACAACTACAAGAAGTATGTGATTAGGGATCCCAACACCCAAGCCGACAAATGCAGAAAGTGTCAACAAACGTCAGAGACCATTCAACATATAACATCTGCTTGTAGTGTGTTAGCTAATACTGACTATCTTCACCGGCATAATCAAGTGTGCAACATCATTCACCAAAAATTGGCCAACAAGTACGGTCTTCTCAACACCTATACACCGTACTACAAGTACCAGCCGCAGAAGGTGCTCGAAAACGACAATTCTAGACTCTACTACGATAGGTCCATTATCACCGATAGACAGGTGACGAATAACAGACCTGACATCGTGGTAGTTGATAAAAGAGTCAATTCAGTCCTTCTCGTCGACGTAACGATACCGAACACCCACAACGTTCTCAAGAAACACCAAGAGAAACTGGCTAGGTACGCGGATCTCGCTATTGAGATTAAACAGATGTGGGACAGCGGAAATGTAGAAATAGTTCCAGTTATTATGTCCTAACCTAAGACCCTGCACGAAAGTATCGCCAAATTGGGACTACCGAAAAACACCTTCTCCGACATCCAGAAGGCGGTCATACTAAATACTTGTCACACAGTGCGCAAGTTTATTATGTAAACTGAGCCTAATCCTTTTGATACTTTGTGTCCAAGATAGGTAAATGATACCAGCTCTAAGCTGAGTAGTGAATAAGTCTTTCCCATGAATAATAATAAGTAAGCTGAGAAGAATTAAACACTCTATAACACTTAGGGTTCCTTTTCCAAATCTTGCGAGGACAGAAAGAGTAAAACTTCACCGTATTAGATTAGGGCACACCAAACTTACAGACTCTTTTCTTCTATTGGGAGAGCAACAACCTTTGTGTTCGATATGTGGATCAATACTTACGATTTGTATGAAAGTTGTGTTCATCTTCAAGAGAATCGAAACCGACACGGCCTTGGCAATAACTGGCGTGAGCTACTGGCGGATAAGAGTATCAATGCAAAGCAAGCACTGGAATTTTTAAAAGAGATAAATCTTTATAATAAAATACGAGTAATAATAATAACATATTCAATTATGTAATAAAATATAATCGGGGAGGTTTTGGTTGGTAGGCCACAAAGGAGTCCAACATTACCCAAATTATTATTGGGGGAGCATGAGATTTTTCTTCTCTAATTTACAGAGTTAATGACCATAGTAGTCGATACTCTATAAAAAATAATAATAATAATTATTATTATTTATTGATAGGTATTAAGTTTATTAAGCCCGAGGCCAGAAACTATTGTTAGCATATGCAGATGACATTGACATCATTGGAGACTCCACATCAACAGTTAAAGAGGTCTTTAATCGCATAGAAAAAGCTACAAAGTGAAAGTTTATGAAATCATTATAAGGCCAATAATCACTTATGGGTGCGAGACATGGACAATGACTAAGGCTAATGAAGAAAAGCTTGGGCGTCTCGAGAGAAAAATATTTGGTCCCCACCACGACCCTAACAGCAACCAATATCGCATCAGGACAAACGCCGAGATTAGTCAGCTTTTTGGCGACGGTGATATTGTCAAAGAAATCAAGTCCCAGCGCCTAAGATAGTACGGACATGTCCATAGACTACGAGATAACAGACTGACAAAACTGATATGGGTGGAGAGACCGTCGTGAAAAATGCCACTTGGGAGACCAAGCCAGAGATGGAAAGACAACATCAAAGCAGATCTCACAGAAATGAATATCCCTCTGGACACGAATCTGATGGAGGACCGGGAGGCCTGGAGGAGTATAGTGCAGTCAGCCAAAACCCACCCTGGGTTGTAGAGCTACGGATAAAATCGTGGTTAAACTTCGTATTGAAATCCGACGGTCTAAAAGTTTTGAGATTGTTGGGTAACCGGTTGAGGAGCCGTGAAATATTGTATGAGAAAGAGCCGCGATGCACTAAAGTCCTGTGGGTTGGAACAGAGAGTTGGTTCCAAAATCTCAAGTTTAAATTATAAATATCAGTTCTATTATTAATTTTTTGTAAAGGCAGTTGGGTTTTGAATTCACAACGATTTTGTGAAATTTTTAATTGTCTTCTGTAGGAATAATTTTAAATGTTTTTGCAGGCATTTTGAAATTAGTTAAGGACCTAAAAAATGTGTATTTATATCTTAAACTATTGTTACGATATTTTCTCCTTGGGTTCGATAATTCTAAACTCTCAGTACAATAACTAAACATTTTTATTCTAATATTTTTACACAATAAATTTTATATTTCAAATCACATAGAAATTCACAACTGTATAACACTTTCTAATTACTTCAAAATACTTGACTTTAAACTAATTTAAACTTCAACTTTAATTTCGATCTATGGTCTTGTTTAAATACCTGCAAATCAATGTTCTCGAAAAATCGACACTATTCGTAATAAGGTACAATAACTTCGAGAATCATCCAGTGTCTTCTATTACTAGCGGCTCATTATGTATTCATCCTGATTGTGGTCGATGCGCTGTCGCCTTAAGGCAAGGTCGATAATTGTTATACTATAAGTTTAATATAGTTGGATTTGTGATGTAATTGGTCAGTTAAATTTATTTAATTTGTTAAATTATGTTTCCAAGAATAACAGAGATCTTATTTTATTATTTTTAAAACTATATGCTGTACGTTTTTCTTTGGGGAAATAGTGTGTAGTTTTATTTATTTGTTAAAATTGTTTTTATGTCTGTAATTCGGCATTGACGGCAAGTTTTGTGTTTTATTTCAATTTTGTTTAAATTTCTAATACCAAAGGCTTTGTTGTTAATGTCGAGAATATTATTTTTTTTTCTGCGGGAACGAGAATATTATTCTCAATTAGTTTAATTTATTATAGCTATCCACTTTTTTTCTTTGGTTGGCTGTCTTTTTGCCGACAAAAGCAAAATCTTAGGTACGAAACCACTCTCATTACCAGCATGCAAAATGATAACACCTTTTTCCCTTAAAAAAGGTGTTTCAAAGCACAATACTTGGTTTCGTCTACCCAGCCATATTTGATTGACAACATCATGGGTGTCAAACCAAGTTTTGTCGAGGTAGATTATATATCTGCTGGATTCTCGGTAGCCTTTCATTCGCCTCAAATATTCTTATCGGTGTTGAACAATGCGAGTCGATTCCATTATGACCATCCGATTGTTCATTTTTTATATTTGAAACCACAAGACAATAAAACACCTCGTAGAGTTTCTTAACATTTGTAATTGTAATCGGGATAGTCGAGTAATTTATACCAAATCATTTCCAAGGTTGGTACTTTATAGTAACAATACGACCCAAGACACTCTCTGCACGGCCACCAACCACCGAACAAACGTCTCAGATCTAGAAAAAGTTTTCTTTTTCGAATCAAGGCACTGGTGGGTTCACCGGAGGAAAATCGCGTGGAGAGGTGGAGGGAGGAACTCGGTCAGAACAACGCAGAAATGGTAAAGGAGGAAGGACTGTTGTGCTATTCAGGATCTTGCCTGCTCTATGCTTGAGCAATCCTTCAGGATGGAGAACTTGTTTCTTGGTATATACCATAAATTGCCGAATTTTTTATTTCTTTGTTTTTGCTTCATTGAATGGTCAATGACATCCCCTGTTTTAATGACCCGAAGAACTTTTGAACGAGTTAGTTTCGTTAACCCTTACATTATTTTCACAATTTCATTTGTGAAGTGTGACAGTTTTCCTTCTATTTAAAGTTACTCGAACTTGAACATCCAAATCCTTATTTTCAAATTCCGGATTCCCGTCAATTGACACAGATTTCTCACACGTAATGTTATTATTTGTTTCTAAAGGTCTCCAAAAAGCCATATTGACAGAATTATTTTCAATGGATAATTCACCTAGCTTCACCAACACACTGCCTTGATTAAGAAATATTGTGAACTGGCAAAATCATTTGGCTTCAGATAGCAGATGTCCAGTCCCTATAGCCAGGCATTTATTCCTCAAATATATTGTTGGAAATCAGTACTTCAAACTGTCCAATTCCTCTTTGTGAAATTCTTTGATTTTTAAAACTACTCAGTACGGCCCTGACGCCGACAAAAATCAACTAAAAGTCACGCATTCATTACGTGGAAATTAGCTTCCATATAAACAAGGGATTTAGTGCAATTTAAAACACGTGCACTTATTATTCACTCCAGAACATTCCAATATCGTCGCGCGCATACGATCACGTGATAAAAAACGGTTTGCAAAACCACGTCTGACCGGGCTTCCCGCTCTCATTCTCTTTCGCTTTCCGAACTTCAAGCAATGCAGAGCACAGCGCTTCGCATATCTTTAGCCGAGGTATAACCTCTAGCGTTCAGAGCAATACTTTAAAAAACACCACGTGGTAAAATGCACATAACTATAATCAAGTGAACTACATCAAACAAAAGCTAGTAACCAGTGAAATTATTCTAAAGATACAGGAGGCTTTGAAATTGTAAGCTCCATCTATTAAAGTTAACAATATATTATCGATGACACGTGTTTGTAAAGGCAGTAAACCTGTTAGCCTACAGTAGTAAAAAGACAGATCGAGTCAGCGATTACTGGGTTATCGAAGGATTCATCATCTACGCAGTAAAACGACGCCTTCCGCGAGCTAGGAAGTCAGCAGGCAATAGAGGTTCCGGCGATGAAGCTGCCCACACCTCATCACACAGCATACTCTACAAACCCTATTTACGCCTGGTGGGGTCAGCGCCGGCGCGCATATATTTTATAGCGCCTTTACTAATAATCTGGGCGACTAGGGCCACACAGAAGAACTTTTTTATGATTGTACCAAGAACGCTTTGAAAGTAAAAATTATATAAATATATATAAATTTCCCATTTGCCGGGCAGTGCAAAACACTCCTCGTAGTGCTCTTATTTTTATTGCAATTTCAATTAAGATAAGAAATACTATACAATTTTATAAGACTGCTTCTAGTTAAATGATTATTGAAGTTAAGTCCATAATCGCTCAGATTTATCTATAAGTACTTTCACAGATACATAGTGAGAGTCACCAATCTAAAAGATTTTTGCGAGAGAGCAGAAATATAAAATACAAAAAAATTTTGGGATATTCCATAACGAGTTGGCATTCGTTAAGTTTAGACCAGTGTCCCGAAATATTAAAAGAATTTTTCGAAAACGAGTTATTTCATATCACTATTAAAGAAATCGAAAGCTTCAAAGGGGCAGCTTCCGAGATGGAAATATTTTGTTGGAGCAAATAGACGCTAGACACAATAGTGGATGTGTTCGATTAAAGTTAACGAGGAAACTCAATACAATCGAATCACTGGATACAAGGCGAAATTTATTAAAAAAATTAAATGTTTTTAAAAAATTCCTTTAAATACCTATGTGTGAAAACCACAAAATTGTTATCGATGATAATGAAGTAAGGTGAGTAAGCATGTATTGTTCCACGTAAAAAATAAATGAATGGAAAAAAATAAAATGTAAGTTAGTTTGCATTGGACAGAAATATACAAATATTATAAAGATGAGCATTTTTTTTCATTTTACTGAAAATAGTCGCAAAAAGGGTAGACCTATCGTGTGGACCGTGTACGGGGCCCGCACTGTGACTATTAGAAGAGAAAGGGATTATAAAAAGGAGATGATTGTGGACCCGCTTTTTGAAAAATTACAGGTCATAGTTTTCTGAAAAAACTGATTTTGAAAGCTTGTTTCATTCCGTAGCAGCCCTGTAAAAGAAGGATTCTTGATGGTGATTGGTCCTTGTAGTGTCAATCTTGAGAGTAAATGGGTGAGACTAATCAGCGTGTTGAGTTCTTCGGCCGAATGTGGCATAAGAGTTTTTATTTCTCTGGAGCATCTGCCATGGAAATATCTGTAGAGTAATGTCTGGTCTGCAACTTTTCTTCTATGTTTTAGTGGGTAAAGGCTATCTGTGATGAGAGTTGAGCAGTTTATCCACCGAATGGCTCTTTTTAGAATGGGACCTAGAAGACGAGGAGAATGCCTTGATGCTGAAACCCAAATGTGCGAGCAATACTCCAGTATAGGTCGGATTTGAGCCTTGTACGTCGTTGTCATTTGATCAGGAGTAAAAAACTTTTTAGCTTTCCACAGAAAACCTAGCCTCTGGCTTGCCGACTTTGCGATGTTAGCAACATGGTCATGCCAAGACATATTATTAGACACCGTGTTTCCCAAAATCGAGATGGAGGGACTTGATTTAAGGGTATTTTCTGACATTGTGATGGAATGATTTGAGGAATTTACTTTCTTGGAAAACGTGGCACTTTGTGTTTTCTGGGCCTCGAACTGAACAAGATTGTTGGTTCCTCACTCGACGATTGCTTTAAGATCTCTATTGATGAAGTCAACCTGTTCCAGCCTGAGTCTATTTGTATCATTCACCGAAAGTGATCGATAAGATGTGAAAGTTGAGAGAAGTGTGCTGTCGTCTGCGAAACTGTAAATGGGGTTCGTAGTGGTTTTCAAGAGGTCGTTGATGTGTAAAAGAAATGGGGTGGGGGCCAGGATGGAACCCTGGGGGACCCCGGAATTGGTTTTTAACGCATCAGAAGAAATACCGTTAACTGCCACATGTAAGGAGCAATCGTGCATGAGGCATTGGCGCAGTTTGGTTGGAAGACCGTAGGCAGATAATTTGCTAAACAATGTTTTAGTCTAATGTGCATTAATAAAATGGTAAATATCAGCCAAACGGCTTATTTTATCGAATTCCAAGAAGAGTACCTTTTCGTTAGCTTAAAGAGTGAAAAAGACATTTTCGAAAGGTATTTACATACAGGGTGTGACATCACTGCAAACATTTTGGATCACTAACCGTTATTAGTCCGTCCCTGGCTTCAAGGCACTGCTGTAAGTCTTTTTACCTTGCCAAAATAAACACACTTCCGTTCAAAACTCAAACTTTGGATGCCTATAACTCGAAAATGAGGCCCGTATAGCAAAAGTTTATATGAAGCACTAACATTATTTTGACTTAACATGTACGCTCCCGTTTTTTTCCTATTAGTCCCGGGACACCCTGCATAACTGTAATGAATAAAATTACAAATTCTTGTAGATAGTATGGTGATATTTGTGGGAATTTTAAAAAATTAAAACAAATACGTGTTTCATATTTTCTATTACGTAAGTAACATGGGGCATACTTTAATATTTACACATTTTTTTAATACAGCACTGCTGAGGAAAATACGCAGAAAAAAGCATTCCTCGGTTCAAATATTTGTAGAAGCAACATTTTTAAAATAGAAATTTCGAAATCGCTAAAAAACAACCGAAAATCAACCGAAATCGTTTATATAAAAATACGTAATGAAATGAAATTTTCCGAAAAAAATTAATTATAATTATTGAATCTCGGAAAACTTTGTTTCTGCTAAAGTTACATTTATTTTTGAAATAAATGTTTCTTGTAGTTAATATAGTCTGCGAGTTTTCACGTTGATAACTATTTAAATCATTCAGTTTGTACTTTATTATATTACACTTAATAATCACGTCTCACTTTTAATTCTTCGTTTTTCTATATATAACAAAAACTATACAGAGTCTTTCGCGGCTCAGAACCAGTAGAGATCCTTTGAGGAGTCTTGCACTTGGGCTTCGAGACCTGCAACAGAAAATCATTTTTTATTAACACGATTACGGTAATTTTAATCTTTTTTTTTGCTCTAGATAATCGAAAAATCAACATTTTTAAGTGTTTTTTTTTTAATCTTTGTTTTTCCAGCGGATTTACGGGAATAAATAAAAAATAAAAACTTATATTAGTTTCAGGGCTGTTCACGTAAACGCACTCATTCACGTATAATTGTTGATAACTTTTTTACAAGTAATCCAATGAAGTTGAAGAATTATTTTCCAAATTTACACAAAAAAACGAACAAATTAGAAAAAATGTATACAAAAATGTTGATTTTTGATGTTTTTACAGTTTAAAATAATAATTCCTTTCAAAATTGATCTTTTCTCACATATTATTGTTTCTACCATTTTTATCGAGCAATCATCAAAATAGTATTAACAAAAACATTCCTCAAATTACTTATTAAGTAAGCAAGTATACAATATCTACACAGTAATAATTTATTAACTTTAAAAAATTAAAAAAATTTACCATTAAAAAAAATGGTATCTTGCTAACGTTTAATGTTAAAAAGAATTGAGAGTAGAGTGGGGGGAGTTGTTCTTTTGATGATAATTGCGTAGGCCATCTAATTAGATCACTAGCAAATATACTAGACAAAGGAAGGTCCGCAAATAAGTACGTCCATGTTTCTTCGTTATTTTATCTATGTTATATGTAACGTGACCATTTATTTTTTGACTCAAAACGGGACATATTTTTTTAAGTTATTTATTCAGTTACCTTAAAAGTTACAAATTTAAAAATATATATACCCGAAACGTTTAGTTATATTCATATTTATCAGAGGAACAAATTTGATTTACTATAGCTGGTGATGATTTTAAGTAAGAATAAAACTTTTAGCACGTTTTTAATATATACACTAATTATTAACATCGCCTTTAGAACTGAAATTTATAACTGGGTTTTCTCAGATATCCACAATTTGTTCATCATAGAAAATACTTTTTTTACTGGAGCATTTGTAGCAGGCAAACATTAAATATATTTATTTTAAATAGAACAGTTTTCATGCTGAAGATTGTTGGCTTGATAGTGTTTGAACGAGTTTCTGTAGAAACATTTAGATTATTCCATTTTGTTACTTTCTGCGATGTAATGTAGTTACAAATTAATGAAAATTTGTTAAAAACTTCTGTATCTTTATTACAGTCAATATATTCCTTTTCAATTAATACATCCAGAGATTTTTGAACGTCTTCCCAAGCAGCGATTTTTTTTTAATCTGCCCAAAAAATATCTCCATTTCTTTGGTAAGAAAGCAAGTCCACTGCTCCAGATATTCACGGCTTGTTTTTTAAAATGCTGTAGCCGTCCTTTTCACAAACTCTTCATCTATGTCAGTAACATTATCCTTCGATTTCACCATTAAATGACGGACCGTAAATGGAAGAAACTGATTGGTCTGTTTCTGAGTCAAATTGTCTTTGAGTTGATTGATTTCTTTTGCAGCATCAATTGCCGATACAGTCTAACCTTCAAGTTTTAATACAGCTTGATGAAAACTGGCTGACTGAGCGTGTAAAAAATAAAGCCAAATTCGGGTGTGGGATCTTCAAAATATTTTTTTAGTAACGGGACATTTTTCAATACTCAAAAAGTAGTTTTTTAATGGCTCATACATTTTTAAAACACTTTCCAAGGCAGGCAGAGCTTGAACTCGAACGTGTAAACATAAAAAAATGAATATATCTTCACAATAATGCTTTCGTAATCTAAGGGTAGCTTGTCTGCAACAGATTTTATTGCATTGTGTGAATTACGTGGGCTCCACATCCAATACCTATTAATGGCTTTTTCAGAGATGATTGTTATTTCGTTAACACATTGTTAGTTCCTCGCCTAACCGCGCCTCCGAAATTGACGCTGGCATTGTCCCCACAAAATGCCACAACTTTTGCTGTCAAATTATTATCTGTCAACACTTGGTTTAAAAAATTGACAATGATGTCAGAAGTCTCACCTGGTTGGTCTTGAAAATCCAAAATTTTTACTTGCACTCCTACGAAAGGTTGAAAAAAAGAGCACTACAATAGGGTATATTTTCTTGTTACCGTGATTTGAAGCGTCGTTTAGTATTGTATAGTTCTTACGAAGTCAATTTAAAGAGATTTAAAAGAGAGTGCATATAAATTAAAAATGAATGATTTGATCGTCAAATGCCTTCTTTACGCCGATGATCAAGTCATATTAGCGTCATCTAAAGAGAAGTTGCAGGCGATGGTTAATGTTATGCATGATGCCTTGAAAATCAAAGGGATGAAAATAAATGTAAGCAAAACAAAAGTAATGGGTTTTTAAAAGAGAAGAAAGCATGACAAACTGTGAAGTTCTGATTAAGGGAGAAAGAGTGGAATAAGTAAATGAGTTTGTATACCTGGGTTCAAAGTTTACGAAAGATGAAAAGTATGACAGTGACATTGAGCGAAGGGTTTTGGCAGGAAAACAAATAAATGAGGCACTGCATAGCTTTATGAACATTCAGAAAGTGTCAAAAAAGGCACGTCTAACTGTGCATAGAGGGGTGTTGGTTCCTACACTTATGTATGGTAGTGAATGTTGGGTTTGGCAGCAGAAGCATGAAAATAGGATTAATGCTGTGGAGATGAGTAGTCTGAAAAGTAAAGTGACTCGGGTGGATAAAGTAAAGAATAGTGAGATAAGAGAACGCCGTGGTGTGAAAGAAGATGTGGTTACAAAGATAGATAAAGAAATGCTTAGATAGTTTGGACACGTAGAAAGGATGGATGAAGGAAGATTGACGAAATAAATTTATAAGGCGAGTGTGAATGGACAAGTCGGTAGAGGTCGACCCCGGCGAACATATCTCGATCAGATCAACATTGTTTTGAAGAAAGGTCAGGTCAAGAGTATGTATGAGAGCACCGATGAAAGTAAAGGAAGCAAAAGATGTGTGTAAGAGCCGTAGCAAGTGGAAGGAAGTGGTCTTTGCCTACCCCTACGGGGAAAAGGCGTGACTATATGTATATATGTATGTATGAATTTTTCCATTTATCACAACTCCCAAATCCATGACTATTAGGGCCTACCCAAATAACTTTTAGAGTATAAGTAAAAAAGGATTGAAGACAATGTACATCCCTGTCTCACACCTTTCTTCACTTCAACAATGGTGACCGTTAATTCTGACTTTGGCAGACTGGTGCCAATATAAATTACCTATCAAGCGGATATCTTTGTCATCAATACCAGTTGTTTTGAGTATCTCCATAAGTTTGCGTTTCCAAATGACACCCCTTAAAAATCACCCACCCCTTCATTAAAATGTCAAAAAACAACCCCTACTTTGTGATACATCAAATGAAAACCCAAAAAAAATGCAAGTCATCTATATAAACAATAATTTACAGCTCCTCAAATGTAGATACATTAACTGTTCAAAGTGTGCTCCGTTATTTTGTAGGCAATATTTTCAAATTTTTCTCGAACTCTTTGCAAAGTTTCGCTATTAATTGGTCTACATTCTTCAGTAATTCTAAGCTTTAGTTCTTCAATGTCTCTGGGAGAAGTTTTGTAAACTAATGTTTTTAAGCCCATTAATTAAAGATATTTAAAATATTTAAATTTTCTAGCATTACCTACCCAAAAAGGCTTATGGGAAAACAAGATAAATAAGATAAAACTATATAAATTGGTACATGCGAGTACTTATTTATTTTACCTAGTTCCACTAATAAATTTTCTCGGTATCGTTCTGTACGCGTCAAGCGAACGGAGTATATACAGGGTGATTCATTAAGAATGGGCAATCTCTGAACTGGAGATACTACACACCAAAGTATGGCGATTGAGCTTAACATGTCTTATATAAATGTTGCAGGTTTACGAGATTTGTTTAAAGTTGAAATTTTAATTTGAAATTTCTTAATAATTTTGTGATTTTAAGCAGCATCGTCTTGAAAATTGGCAACTTTATGTTTTTTGGCATGAAAACTACGAATTTTTTGCTGAATTTAGCACTATTCATACAAGGCGTTAGTTACACCCTGTTACCTAGGTAAATTACAACATACCTTTTTTGCCTAATGAGTTATGGCTAAAATGACTAGAAAATCTAAAAGGCAGTTTAATTTTAAATAAAAAAAGTACTCATGTTTATTCAGTTTTTGAGTTATTTGCATTTTAAACATTCAGCGTAAAGAATTCTTAGCCACCGTTATTACATTGGCTTTTTCTCAAGTAGGCTTGTGTCAAAACTTATCAGTTTTTTATTAAAAAAAATATTTAAAATTTTTACTGTCACTAAGTAAGAGTGTATTATTTGTAGTAAAGTAAGAAAATGCCACGACATAATGAATTTCCAATATTAAAATCCGTGATATTATTTGTGTTTTTGCTCAGTCAAATTATAGTGGACTTGGTGCAGCCAGAGGGTATTTAGAATCATACCCTAATCGAAGACAACCCAATCACAAACTGTTCAGACGTATTTATACCCGCCTAGGCGAAACAGGGTGTTTTCATTCTAAAAGCTTAAATGGTGCTCCAAAAAATATCAACGTCGATGATGAAGAAGAGGTTTTAGTTCGTATTTCGGAAAATCCAGATCTCAGTACTCGTCGGTTAAGTGCGGCAACAGGAATAAGCTAATCGTCTATTTAAAGAATTTTGAAGAAAGAGAATCTCCGTCCATATCACTATGTTCCTGTCCAAAATTTGCTACCTCAAGATTAAACAGTTCGCCTACAGTTTGTTTAACTTATGCTAGATAAACAAAACGAAAACCAGGATTTTCTTAATTACCACCTTTTTACCTATGAGGCGACGTTTACTAGACGAGGTGTTTTAATTGAAAAAACAATCATTTGAGGGACTCCAAAAATCCACATGCTCTAAAGGAACGACATTTTCAGCATGAATTTAAGGTAAATATTTGGTGTGGTGTGATATATGGTTTTATATTGGTCCTTTTGAACTTCCTTCTAATCTGAACGGGCCCCTCTATTTAAACTTTCTTGAACAATAGTTAAACACACTACTAGAAGCTGTACCGCTAGCCATAGGGCGGATCATGTGGTTTATGCAAGACGGGGCGCCGCCACATTTTTCTCTGCCATTACGGCAATACCTGAATGAACATTTTCCTCACTGGTGAATTGGGCGTGGCAGTGAATTTGTTTGGTTATCTAGAAGTCCAGATTTAAACCCTCTAGACTTCTCAATATGGTCACTAATGAATGACATAGTTAACAAAGATACAATTAATTCTATCGAAGAATTACGACAGAGAATTCAAGAAGCTGCTAATATTATTAAAAATAATCGACAAATGTTATTTAATATTCGAAGAGTTTTAAGGAGACGTCTTACAAAGTGTATTGAAGTGAAAGGTGGGCATTTTGAGTATTTACTTTGAATTTTTCTTTTATTACTGTTACTGATTGTTATTTGTTGTCTTTACTGTTGTTACCCCGCATAGTAGTAATTTAAAGGAATAAATTCATTTCACGATAAACAAAATTTATTGAATGTTTAAAATGCAAATACCTCAAAAAGTAATAGAGTTACATAAAATAAAGAAGTGAACCTTTTTTATTTAAAATTGAACTGCCTTTTAGATTTTTTAGTCATTTTAGCCATAACTTCTTAGGAAAAAAATATGTTGTAATTTACCTAAGTAACAGGATGTAACTAACTCAGTATAAAATTCGTAATTTTTATGCCAAAAAACATAAATTTGCCAATTTTCAAGACGATGCTGCTTAACATCACAAAATTATTAAGAAATTTCAAATTAAAATTCCAGCTTTAAATACCCTGTATCTCGTAAACCTGCAACATTTGTATAAGACATGTTAAGCTCAATCGCCATATTTTGGTGTGTAGTATCTACAGTTCAGAGATTGTCCATTCTTTAATGAAATTAAAATCACGGCATTTTTTTGTAAATAAAATAACGTTTCCAACAATTGTGGAGCATTATTATTGTTTTTATTAATGAGCTGTAATCCTTTTTTTAAGAAAAAAATTTAAATCCAGCCCGCGTTAATACGGCGAATAATGGGATAATAAAAAGCTAGTGCCATTAATGATAATAATGATCCTTCGAAGAAAAGAAACATTATTATATTATTTTAATAATTATTATTTTAATTTAGTTTAAGAAATTGAAAACAAATTTACGAAATTTTTTCGACTATTCGCAAGTAGGTATCTACCTACTAAAATTTTTATTTTAGTGTTTGCGAGAACCGAAAAATATGATTTCACGTGAAATAAAATTTTTGTATCAGAAATATAAAATAGTTGCCCTGCAGCTTTTTCATTAAATTCCGCGGCACAGAACGAATTCTGTACGACGTTAGCTTTCAGTGGGTTCGCACAATGCACTTAGGAAATCGTATCTCAACATAGTTAATTGAAAGTAAAACTTGCACACCTAACAACTTCCAGGAACCTAATCAATATCGACCAGCACAAATAACAAACTCTCTATACCCAGATCACTTCATCACCGACATTCAACCGCTCGAGAATTCCACGACTCAATTTCCTAGAAAGCCATCCTCGCGAGAGAAAGGAAACCCATCCTTGCAATTATTATTATCCTTGCTGAGAGCGCTGGCACAGCGTCGGTAAAATCGATAACTCGTTTGTCCTTTGGTTGACCAATGGCGAGCGATCTAAGGACCAACCCACAATCGTTGGCGGACTGCCCCCGCTCTTATTATTACCCCTCTTCACCCTTCCACATCCGACCAGCTCTCGTAGCGCCCCTCTTGCTCCTACTCGAACGCAGTACGAACATTCCGCCGGCACTACTAATTGCCATTCTCAACATGGCAGCATTCGGTAGGGATCTGCTGTCTTTGCGCGATTTAAAAGCGGCTCGAATTCACCCCCTTCTTGTATGGTAAATGTAATTTTATTATTTCACCACTAACAACTCCAGAACTTAACTGTAGCAAGATAAATAAGTCTGGCCCCTCCCCGTTAATTTGATTATACTACTAAATACTGAACAGTAATCTTTAATTGAAAAAAGTTTGTTTTACATTACATTGAGACAAAGGGGGAAACACTAAAATGAAAATGCTGTTGGACATTAAGTGCATCATTTTTTAATTATGGCTTCTCTATAAGGGTGATTCATTAAGAATAGGCAATCTCTGAACTGGAGATACTACACACTAAAATATGGCGATTGAGCTTAACAACAACAAATGTTGCAGGTTTACGAGAAACACAGGGTATTTAAAGTTGAAATTTTAATTTGAAATTTCTTAATAATTTTGTGATTTTAAGCAGCATCGTCTTGAAAATTGGCAACTTTATGTTTTTTGGCATGAAAATTACGAATTTTATGCTGAATTTAGCACTATTCATACAGGGCGTTAGTTACACCCTGTTACTTAGGTAAATTACAACATATCTTTTTTTCCTAATGAGTTATGGCTAAAATGACTAGAAAATCTAAAAGGCAGTTCAATATTGAATAAAAAAGGTACTCCTGTTTATTTCATGTAACTTTATCAGTTTTTGAGTTATTTGCATTTTAAACATTTAATGAATTTTCTTTATTGTGAAATGAATTTATTCCTTTAAATTACTACTATGCGGGGTTACAACAGTAAAGACAACAAATAACAAGCAGTAACAGCAATAAAAGAAAAACTTAAAGTAAATGCTCAAAATGACCACATTTCACTTCATTACACTTTATAAGGCGTCTCCTTAAAGATCTTTGAATATTAAATAACATTTGTCGATTATTTTTAATAATATTAGCAGCTTCTTGAATTTTTTGTCGGAATTCTTCGATGGAAATAATTGTATCTTTGTAAACCATGTCCTTCATTTGTGACCATATTGAGAAGTCTAGAGGGTTTAAATCTGAACTTCTAGGTGGCCATACAAATTCACTGCCACGGCCAATCCACCGGTGAGGAAAATGTTCATTCAGGTATTGCCGTACTGGCAGAGAAAAATGTGGCGGCGCCCCGTCTTGCATAAACCAATTAAAAACACCTCGTCTAGTAAACGTCGCCATATAGGTAAAAAAGAGGTAATTAAAAAAATCCTGGTTTTCGTTTTGTTTATCTAGCATAAGTTAAACAAACTGTAGGCGAACTGTTTAATCTTGAGGTAGCAAATTTTGGACAGGAACATAGTGATATGGACGGAGATTCTCTTTCTTCAAAATTCTTGAAATAGACGATTAGCTTATTCCTGTTGCCGCACTTAACCGACGAGTACTGAGATCTGGATTTTCCGAAATACGAACTAAAACCTCTTCTTCATCATCGACGTTAATATTTTTTGGAGCACCATTTAAGCTTTTAGAATGAAAACACCCTGTTTCGCCTAGGCGGGTATAGTGACAGTAAAAATTTTAAATAAAAAACTGACAGTTCTGACACAAGCCTACTTGAAAAAAAGCCAATGTAATAACGGTGGCTAAGAATTCTTTACGCTGAATGTTTAAAATGCAAATAACTCAAAAACTGAATATACATGAGTACTTTTTTTATTGAAAATTAAACTGCTTTTTAGATTTTCTAAAAAAGGTATGTTGTAATTTACCTAAGTAACAGGGTGTAACTAACGCCTTGTATGAAAAGTGCTAAATTCAACATAAAATTCGTAATTTTCATGCCAAAAAACATAAAGTTGCCAATTTTCAAGACGATGCTGCTTCAAATCACAAAATTATTAAGAAATTCCAAATTAAAATTTCAACTTTAAATACCCTATATCTCGTAAACCTGCAACATTTATATAAGACATGTTAAGCTTAATCGCCATATTTTGGTGTGTAGTATCTACAGTTCAAAAATTGCCCATACTTAATCAATCACCCTGTATACATATTGTTATTTCAGTAAGAAAATGAACGTGCGTCATTAATGTGTGTCATGTTTGTATAAAACACATCTCATTTTTCCAGCATCTTTTTCAACTTCAAAGAGTGCATATAATTAGTAAAAGCTTGACTTTTCATCAAAGATGTATGTTGTTTTATGGTTGATTAGACCCGCAATATACTGAAAAGAGATGGCATACAAATGATACTACATTTTCGATTCAGTTCGCTTGACAGTTCTTCTTAATTGTTTTCAACCTAACCTATGATCATTATTGTGGTTTTGTGCTATTAAGTTGTATTTTTCGTGTTTTGCTGTCGTATTTATTCTTAAATCAGTTTTTTTGAAAACTAGAATCTTGTTGGATTTTAAATTTTACAGTAAATACATACTTTAATATATAAATAATCCTAACCTTACATTGACATTTCATCAAATAATCTACAAAAGCGTGTGTCTAAGAATCCGCATAACGGGATTGTTTGACTTGGCAAATTTTAGTATTTAAAACTGCTAGTTATCAAGATTTACAATTAAATACAATGCTGAAAAATAACTTCAAATACGTGTTACTTAAAATCACAAGCAATTGGTTATAAATTTGTACAAGAGGTAGGTTAGTTTTAAGATAAAATTACATACTTTAGTAATATCATTATACTCCTTATAATATTTTAGAGAGTTGCCAGTGCACTTAAGCTATCACCTACAACAGTGTATAATATTAGAAGAAGGAAAGAGAATAAGTGCGTGGAACACACTGATTTAGTCATAAAAAAATGGTGTAAACGAAAAGAGGGCATGTACAATATAGATATTGAACCCATAATTATAAATGTTGGCGATATTGAAAATCAGTTTGGATTTCGAATGAAATGGGCACACGTGAAGCCTTATTCGCGGTAAATGTAATAATACAAAAATGTTTGGATATAAACAAAGAAATGTATATGGGATTTATTGACTACGAGGAGGTGTTTGACAGGATACATACATACATAAAGTCACGCCTTTTTCCCATGGGGGTAGGCAGAGACCACTTCCTTCCACTTGCTACGGTTCTTACACACATCTTTTGCTTCCTCTACTTTCATCAGTGCTCTCATACATGCTCGTCGGTTGTTGGTACTCTTGACCTGGCCTTTCCATAAAACAATGTTGATCTGATCAAGATATGTTCTCCGAGGTCGACCTCTACCGACTTGTCCATTCACACTCGCTTTATACATTTGTTTAGTCAATCTTCCTTCATCCATCCTTTCAACGTGTCGAAACCATCTAAGCATTCCTTTATCTATCTTTGTAACCACATCTTCTTTTACACCACAGCGTTCTCTTATCTCACTATTCTTTACTTTATCCAACCGAGTCACTCCGGCTATACTTCTAAGACTACTCATCTCCGCAGCATTAATCCTATTTTTATGCTTTTTCTACCAAACCCAACATTCACTACCATACATAAGTGTAGGAACCAACACACCTCTATGCACCGTCAGACGTGCCTTTTTTGACCCTTTGCAGTGCCCCATTCATTTGTCTTCGTGCCAACACCCTTCGCTCAATGTCACTGTCATACTTTCCATCTGAACCCAAGTACACAAATTTATTTACTTGTTCCACTCTTTCTCCCTCAATCGAAACTCCACAGTTTGTCATGCTTTCTTCTCTTTCAAAAACCATTACTTTCGTTTTGCTTACAGTTATTCTCATCCCTTTAATTTTCAGGGCATCATGCATAACATTAACTATCGCCTGCAACTCCTGTTCAGATGACGCTAATATGACTTGATCATCGGCGTAAAGAAGGCATTTGACGATCAAATCATTCATTTTTAATTTATATGCACTCTCTTTCAAATCTTTTAAACAATTGTTTATGTATAAGTTAAACAGCCATGGCGAAGCCACACATCCCTGTCTTACACCCTTTTCGATGTTAAATCAGTCCGTGCAAGCTCCGTTTATCCTGGCACAAGCAGTGGAATCCTCGTAAAGTGATTTCAGTGCCCGTATTAAACTACCACTCACCCCATACATTGACAATGTCGACCACAATTTACTCCTCACCACTCTGTCATAGGCCTTTTCCAAGTCTATAAAAGCGCAATAGACCTTCTGACTTCTAGCCTAGAATTTTTCGACTATACCTCGTAATGAAAAGACCTGATCCTTACACCTTCTAATTCCTGCTTGCACATCCCATATCATCTCAGTTTTATTCGTTACTCTTTTAATCAATATCTTTGCATACAATTTGCCGACTATGCTGAGTAAACTAATGCCTCGGTAGTTCTTACAGTCCTGCTGCGAACCTTTTCCCTTGTAAAGTGGCACGATAACGGCTTTGCACCAGTCGTCTGGTATGCTACCACTTCTCCAACAAAGGTTAAAAAAGCAGACTAGCTACCACGTTTTGTCCAGCCTTCAGCATTTTAACTGTTATCCTGTCGTACCCAGCAGCTTTACCCAATTTCATACTGTTTAAAGCTTCCACAATTTCTGTCGTACTAATTTCACATTCATTGCAATTTTCACTCATGTCTCCGAATGGAGCCTGTACTTGTGTATCCTCTCTCTCAAATAATCTTTCGAAGTATTCCTTTCATCTCTTTAAAACGCATTTCTCTCCTGTTACGATACTTTATCACTTAACTTTTTTCTTTCCACAACCTCTTTTGCCACACCTTTTAACCTTTTATACTCATTCTTTGCCTTGTTTACATCCTCAATCGTTGCCTTTTGCGTTTTTTGATTGGCTTTTGTAGCCAGCCAATCCAGCCAGGCTTTCTTCTTCTGCTTTTTGAACTTCTACGCACATTTTCTGTAGCTTACATCCTTTCCTTCTTTTACCTACACTACACACTTCAATAGGAATATCCACGAAGGATAAGGCACGAAAAGATGATTAACCTCTTACGAGAAAGTCAGCTCGATGAGCAAGATGTCAGAATAATAAAGAACCTCTATTGGAATAAAGTCGCCGTGATCAGCTCTGAAGGAAAATGAAGATTTAAATTAAATTTATTTTTTTATCTTTATAGGTATTGGCAATATTTTAACGTACATAAAAACGAGCGAGCCTTACAGTAGTCGCATATGATGTGTAAAGTTTGACATCTCACCTTAGTAATGAGCAATTTTTAAATTATATTTTGAAAAAATTGGGTCAGGTATTATTTTAAATGATTTTTCATAACAAATAATAATTGCATTTTATTTAATTGACACTGACAGTGACAGAAATCAACCTCAAAATGGCCAAATGATGGCCAACTCTAACCGCGCGCTTATTCGTCAAATCAACTCTCGGAAAAATGGTTAACGTCTATTGTTGATGTCTATCTGACAGTCAACTCTAACTGCGCGCTCATTTGTCAAATCAAATGTTACTGTTAAACATTTTACGAAATGAACCCCACAAATTGCGAGTAAGCGAGAGCAAAGATGTTACACATCAAAAATTGTTTTTTAATTGAAAATGTTAAGCTACACTTGGTTCTGATTTTTTTCTTTATTATTTCTGCTAATTAGCAATAATTTAAAGTCCACAAGAAAGAATCAGAATTATTCGTTATTTACATATTGTGAAAGGCTTTCGCGGCCATCGTTTGTTGGTGAATGGTTTTTCGGGTATTTTGGCCGTCGTAGGTCTAAGTTTCTACTCGACGTTTCGCCATCTCTAGTGTATGACATCTTCTGGAGAAATACTTGTCTGCTTTTTAAGGCTGACAGTCTATGACATTTGTATGTCGCGATCGCAGGTTGTATACGTTTTGGTGGGCGGGGCATATTTGATGGCTGTTCAGAAATTGGAACAGGAGTTATAAGAACTTTGGTAGAAAGGGCAATAAGAATATGTGAACCAGAACATTTAAAACATGCCGCAGAGTCTTTGGCAAGACATGGAGTACGACTTTGAAATGCAGTTTAAATTGGTCATTAACAACCACCAAGTGTGCAGGGAGAACTGACCTCAACTAGGAAGGGATGCTTTAGTGTGGTACACTGATCCAGGATGGATGAAAGGGTTGGAGTGGACGTTACAGGGCCGAATTTTAGGTTCTCAAAACCACTTGGTAACATCACAACCATCTTTCAAGCAGAATTACGTGCCATAAAGATATGTGCTCAGGAGTGCATCGAAAAAAACACCCAAAGAGCAGAGATCTGTATTTTATCAGATAGCCAAGCAGCACTAAAAGCTCTGAAGTCATACACTTGTGAGTCTAAGCTGACTTGGGACTGTAAACAGTCCCTGAGTCGACTGGCAGCAAACAATCAGGTTACTCTGATGTGGGTTCCAGGCATAAGGGAGTTAAAGGCAACGAGGAAGCAGATTTTCTTGCCAAATAAGGGGCAAATACACAATTTTCCGGCCCAAAACCCTTCTGTGGACTCTTTAAAGTCCACTAGAAAGAAGAGGTTCCACGCTGGGAAACAGATGAAATAAAATCTCACTGGGATAAAGTGCCAGGACAAAGACAAGCGGAAAGGCTAGTTGGACAAGAAAGACTTAAAACTGGTGACGGGAGTCCTCATTGGACACTACCCTCTGAGGTATCACCTTAAAACGATGGGCGAACAGAGAGTGTTAGTTGCAGAACATTTGCTTTGCGAATGCCCAACGCTTTTCTGCAAAAGGCTTCTGGAAGGGGCCTTCTTAATGCCTTCCGATGTCAGGAACTTAGCTTCCAGGAAACTGATAAACTTTGCACGAAGTCTCGGAATCCCGGGCTACGAATAGATTAAGGGTTATGCACAAAAGATGTGATAGGTCGAAGTGTTTGAGTGGCTGCATAGCCTTCACGAACCCCCCCCCCCTACAATCTACAATTTACACCGTATTAGGCTTCTTCAAGAGAATAGAGCAACTTAACTGTCCACCCTGCAGGATTTTCCCACTGCAATTGGTTACAAACAATTCCAAATTTCATTAATTGACACATGTTGAAAGGTATAACATTTGTCCGATATCATTCATTACATCCGTATAATATTGTTAAGGTTCCCCGTTGAATCCATTAAATAATAACTTTCATCACACACGCATGTACGGTCGAGTATACTTGGTGTACATACAAAGATGTAGTATTTTGATAAGGTTTTTTATAGGAAATGGCAATGGGGTGTAATTACCATCGCGTGACCCACTCTTACTGCCAACCCCCCGTTTAATATCCCTTTGGTTATTACGAAACACGAAAAAAGAATAAACAACAACAGCAAAATTCATAATCTGCCATGATGAATGTGGTTTTCATGCATAAACGACTTTGTTCTTGTGAAGGACATAAAAGTGATAGATAAGGACGTACATGTAGTTTGATCATTTGGAACGTATTATTTCGAATAAGTTTGATATAATTACTGTATATGGTCAGGATATGACTTTACTTTTTCACAAACGACTGCATTAAGTTTAATTTTCAGCTCGCTATCCGTAGGAAAAGAAATGAGAACATGTGCGAATTTGTTAAAGTACAGTGGAACAGAAGTAGCTTGGCGGGCGAGAGATTACAAAATCTGCGCAAAACGAAAACATTCGAATAACAATCCGATCGGCGACGACGAATTTTTCAGTAATCGTGAGTCTCAAGTACAATCGGAGGAAGAACTTTACGAATTTGAAGTATATTCAGCCGAATATTTGTTATTTTAGAGGCTAGTCGCCCGCCAAGCTACTTCTGTTGCACTGTAAGGTGTGTTTTTCATAAATAAAAGAAAAATTAATATTTTATTGGAATGCAGGAATAATTCTTTTTTTGTTACCGATCCATCCCCTTTTTTGGTTTATTTTTGGTGAAAGGAAAGATCGAAAAAGGCTTTCAAATCGCGGGTAAAATTAAATCCTGACGTCCAATACATTTTTTTTAAACATTAAGTTCAAATAATACGAACCAGCTCGTATCTCGGCTGAGATTGAATATACCAAGAACTTTCCAATTATATTGCTTACTATATACAACAAATCTCGTTTCAATCTTCAAATTACAGCCGCAGACACCCAATGTGTTTATCGGCGTAGTTACACAAAAATAGAACATTGCTATTGATGTGAAGTACTGAAACGGTAGGCCTACGTGCTTATACCTTTAAAAATTCACAATGTTATTTGACATAAACATTGACGTTTGGTTTTGATTAGATGTACTGATGTTTGCAAGTTCGTTAATAATGTTACAATCATATCAGTACATTTAACCAAAACCAAACGTCAATATTCGTAAATAATATTATCTACTTTAGAAAAGGTATTTTTAGTTGAGCACTATTTTCGCTCATACGGTTTCTCTTCTTTCATGTGCCCTATACAGTCTCCCAAACGTTGGCTATCAATCTGACTAGAGCATTTCGATCTTCTGCTAAGTGTATGAGTTCTCCCACTGAACGTACATTTGTCCATTCACGAATGTTCTTTAACCATGACTGTTGCCTTCTTCCAAGTTCATGGTGCCCCTCTATTTTCCCCTTCATTATAATTTGGAGTAGTTAATATTTATCTCCTCTTAGTATGTGACCAAGGTATGCAATTTTGCGGCATTTTATGGTGGTCATTAATTGCCTTTCAGTTTTAGCCCTTCTGAGGACTTCCTCATTTGTTAAATGTTTCGCCCAAGGTATGCGCAGCATCTTCCTCCTGTGCAGCCACATCTCAAATGCCTCTAATCGGTTCATTGTACTGATCTTGAGTATCCACGTCACCGAACCATGCAACAGTATTGACCATATATAACATTCAGTCATCCGTTGTCTTAGCTTAAGGTTCAAATCATCATTGCAAAGAAGCGGTCTCATTTTATTGAACGCTGCGCGCCATCTCTATGCTGCTTTTTATTTCTGTATCAGGGTCCAGTGTTTTTGTTATGATGCTTCCGAGATATTTAAACTTTGTGACACGTTCTAATGGGATACCATCGTAATTTAGATTGACGTTATTCTGTACCGTACGACTCACTACCATGAATTTTGTTTTATTAGCGTTGATATTCAAGCCATATCTTTTTCCAACTGTGTTAATTATACGGTTTAGGTAGACAAAATGGATCAAGCATTAAATTCGCCCGCGAACAATTTACAGAGCATTTCAAAAAACAGGCACCAAGTAATAATGTTGCACTAAACATGATTACCAAATTTAGAACTGGAAGTGTGCTTTACCAAGAAAAAGGTAAAGCTGGGCAAAGAAAACAGTGAATACCAAAAAAAATCACGAACGTGTATTCAATCGTATTATGGACTTACCGTCGTAGTCAACGGAGATCTGATGTAAAATTTAATCTGAACAGGAGGACTAAGAAGATATTAAAACAACTTACCGCCCATTCATACGTTATTCAGTCAACCCAACAATTAAGAATGGGTGATAATTCTGCAAGTCTTTTATAGCCAAAACTGCCCATATTACGTATAATGTCCTAATTCTGGATAGCGTGAAATTTTGATATTGGAGCGTTGGTTGCACCTGATAGCTAGTGATAATGCAGCGCCAGTGGCCCTTTTTCATCTGCGACACGGCCGTATGTAACATAAATACATACGTATAGTCACGCATTTTTCCCGTAGGGGTAGGCAGAGACCACTTCCTTTAACTTCCGCTACGGTTCTTACACACATCTTTTGCTTCCTCTACTTTCATCAGTGCTCCCATACATGCTCGTCGATTGTTGGTACTCTTTTCTGGCCTTTTTTCAAAACAATGTTGATCTGATCAAGATATGTTCGCCGAGGTCGACCACTATCGACATGTCCATTCACACTCGCTTTATAAATTTGTTACGTCAATCTTCCTTCATCCATCCTTTCTATGTGTCCTAACTATCTAACCATTCCTTTATCTATCTTTGTAACCACATCTTCTTTTACACCACAGCGTTTCCTTATCTCACTATTCTTGATTTTATCCAACCGAGTCACTCCAACTATACTTCTTAGACTACTCATCTCCGCAGCAATAATTCTATTTTTACGCTTCTACTGCCAAACCCAACATTCACTACCATACATAAGTGTAGGAACCAACACTCCTCTATGCACAGCCAGACGTGCCTTTTTTGACACTTTCTGGTCGTTCATAAAGCTATGCAGTGCCCCATTCATTTGTTTTCCTGCCAACACTCTTCGCTCAATGTCACTGTCATACTTTCCATCTCTCGTAGACTTTGAACCCAAGTATACAAACTAATTTACTTGTTTTACTCTTTCTCCCTTAATCAGAACTTCACAGTTTGTCATGCTTTCTTCTCTTTCAAAAAACCATTATTTTCGTTTTGCTTACATTTATTTTCAATCCTTTGATTTTCAGGGCATCATGCATAACGTTGAGCATTGCCTGCAACTCCTCTTCAAATGACGCTAATATGACTCGATCATCGGCGTAAAGAAGGAATTTATGATCAAATCATTCATTTTTTCTCCATACGCACTTTTTTTTAAATACTTTAAACAATCATCTATGTATTCGTTAAACAGCTATATCGAAGCCACACATCCCTGTCTTACACCTTTTTCGATGTTAAACCAGTCCGTGTAAGCCCCATACAAAGACAATGTCGACCACAACTCACTCCTCACCAATTTGTCATAGATGTAACAAAAGGGAAAAGTAAGTAGGAACCATTTGTTATTTTGTTAAAAGCATATGTATGTAACCTAATTTGTAGTTGTTATTTGACCTAACCTTAAATTCATTGAAGTTCGTTGTATCTGCCATGAAAGTGAAATTTGCATACATTCTCTAATTTTGAATATCTGAAATTTGGTCTCGTGTTTCATTTGTAAGATTGGTTTTTAATATAGTGATTTATTTATTTATTTTTTTTCAGAGGCGTAATAAAAATTGAGACCCAGATACAATGAAAAAAGCTGTAAAAGCTGTGAAAACCAGGGAAATGGGTTATTTAATGGCCTACAAGCAGTTTGCTAACAGATTAGTACGTTATATCAGATAGTGTAATTGGTAGGAAGCTTACGCTCGTGCTGCTAGGTCCAAACTGCAAAATACAGATTTAAGAAAACAGAAACCGAAATATTTTTGAAGACTATGAGTTTGCACCAATGACAACTCCACTTATACGAGTTCAGACACCGCTGCTGCTGGCCCGCAATTGGAAAGAATACAGCTTAAAGATGCAAGATGCTTTCTATTACAGATGCAATATCAAGTCCAATGGGGGAAAATCAGTTTAATCCTCTGTTGCAAACCGAAATTCCTCTGCTGTTTCACGAGAAAACTCATCTTTGGTTACAACGATAAGTTTTTCTCTTCAATGCTCTGAAACAAGACACCTACAAGAGCAAAACGTCGTAAAAATACTCAAACACAAAGAGGTAGAAAGGCTGGAAAGGCAGCCTTAATAACAGGTTCACTTTAAAAACAAGAATTAACCCAGTCGTTGAAGAAAATAACAAGGAAGAAAACAAAGAAAAAAGACCCTCCAATCCAAGTCTAGAGGACTGGTGAAAACTAAAAAAAACAACGAAATTAAACTATAAAAAGAAAAATGAAAAAAAAAAGTTCATCAAGTCCTTTGGAAGCTGTGTTTTTTGTTTCTGACAAAACAGATAAAGAGTTTTCGGATGAAGAAGACGTCAAATGCAGCAAATTTCTTGCATCTGTTTTAATGATTAAGTGGGAAATTTCTAACATTTTAATATTCTTATTTAATTTTTGTTATTATTTAATTTTGAAACAAACTTTAACATTGTAAAGTCTTTAATTTCATAATAAATGATTATTCTGCGAAAACATTGTTTTTTACACTTCTTTTTATAGTTTCAAAACAAATGAAGTGTCTTAGATATGGCAACCCTACTATCTGAAATTATGCTACCATTTCCTAATATGTTTTTGGAAGAAAAATCGTGAAAACTTTAGCTTTACTTTAATTGCAAATTTTTGTTCCAGTATGACGTTCATTTTTAGCCGTAGTAAAAGTGAAAGTACCTACGATAGATCGTTCCAACAAAAATTATCCGAAACATAGACCTATTATCCACAGGAGACGCAACATTCCATTCATAAAACTCTGTTCATTTTGTCTCAATGATTACACGAGAGTGGCCATGAGTATAACAAAGAATACTAATCGATTCTCTTTGTCCCGTCCATGTGCTGGCAACGCTGTAACATTATTGTGGAGTTACGGCCACACTTGTAATCAGTGACGTGCTGTTTGTTTTAAATGAGAATATATCTATCGCGTAATATTTAGTTTTTTATGAGAATATATTTATGAATAGGTAATACTCAGTTTTTTATTAAATTAATGTGTTGTAGCCTACCAAAAGTATTTTTTTAAACCCCAAATGTTGGGCGACAATTTTGTGTTACGTTAAAGTTTCATTTCTAAAACCAATTGTGTGTAATGTTGTAAGTTACTTTTATAAAAATAAATTATTCCAATTTAAGGGCTGCTGATTGTGTAGCGAACAGTTTTACTAACCCGTTAAACTAAATTATTTTATTAAATTAGTACTGAAAAAGAATTTTAAATAAATTTACCTAACCGTCTGAAATGAAAAAAAAAACTTAAATAATTATCACTGATATAAATTGGACAAATAAAATGTAATGTATTTTAAATTTTAATTTTAATGTACAAACTATTTAATAACAGCTAAGTAACCTAAAGGAAAAGATTAAAATATTATACTCAGGGTTCTGTGACTCCTTGATTTCTCGATTGGATTAAATTTGAGGTGATGTTATAGATTTCTTATGAAATACTACTATAAAATGGATCAGGAAGGTATATGGTTCTTCAAATAACAACAAAAAAAAGATAATACCACTAAATAAGTGTTGCTGAATAACAGGGAAATAGGTAATGACCTTTTTTGAGAATATCTCTAAAAGGAATGATTTCCACATCGTTTGGTTTCCATATTCGTGTTTTACGCCTCAAATTAATACCTGTTTATTTTGATATTGAATCTTCATCGCTACACCACTGGATAAAAATATAGTAAACAATGATATGTTCCAACTTACATGTGAAAATAAACGGGCTTAAATAGTCCGCTTTTTTACAGACTTGGCAATGACGAATCATTTCTTCCACTAAATTTCACTAAATTTTATCAACAATATGCTAAAAATTACCGATAATACCCCAAAATCTCGTTACAACACGTTCGGCAACAGCGCTACTAATAATAGCCGATTTCGTAGTACACACGCACCTTTGCTCGTGGAACGATTTAGACAAGCCGTGCGGCGTTGTCACTTATTGAGCAACACATTTCCATGATCTTACGGAATGAAATAGTTCAATGGTTCAACATTCTATAAAATGGGTTGAATGATTCAGGTTGTTATAATTCATGAAATATTAAGAGATAGCATTATGGTCACAATATTGTTGCAAATATAATCAACAAATACTATGGACGATTCAATAACAATCACACATTACTTGCCATAACTAGAGAGCAGCAACATCACAGCCCAACACATTCCAGTCGGCCGTATCAAGATCATACAATCGCCCAGAAAATGGGGATGTATGATCGTGTTTAAAAATAATTAGTTACGTCTCCTCTGATAATAGGTCTATGATCCGAAATTTGGGCAGTTTCCTCTACTGCGCTAGAATCCTTGCTTTACAATAGTATAATCCCAGTTTTATTAGTTACATCTGATACAGAGACGAAAATTATTTTTTTTTGTCAGGTCATATAAATAGGCAAAGCAATAGATTTTTAGGCGTTCTACGACCAGAAGAGGTGCAAGAAATACCGGTTTAAAAGTTTCATTACTATAAATTAATAGCTATAATGTACCTATTAACTAAAATCAGCAAACATCTTATTCTTTTTAATTCTTTCATTAGGTTATTTTCAAATAAAAAACAACGACTACAAAAGCAAATAAATTAATAAAAGAAAATTATTTCGACCTACCAGACATGGCGGGATAGGAAGAATACGGCGATTCGATGGATGGATGTTGCCAATCCATCGCTTTGCAAGGAGCGTGAGTACCCATGTGCAGCCGTGAACCAGGAAGTAACAGTCCACCGTATTGAGCAGCCATATTGTGGTGATGGTAGTCGTGCACTGCCCGATGGTGTTGACTGTACTGGTACCAGGCATCGCCGGGATGGTAATGATCCGAATAGAGATCGGCTGCGTGATGAGAACTGCTGGCACCGCCATAATGCTGGCTATTCCAGAACGAGGGAGGAAAATTACGCGATGACATCGGGGAGGTTTCTGTAAAAAATTTAATCACCAACTTTTTGCATAAATAATTACACAGGTTTGAAATTAATCTCCCTACTTCCGAAACCTAAAATTGGTTTGCACCGCACATAATTGAATCTCAAATTCAAATGCATTTATATTTGAAGAACGAGTTAATACAAGTCCTGCATTCACAGTTCAATCAAATGTAAGAAATCTTTTATGTATTGGTCGAATGTTTTGGGAATGTGCTGGTTTTACTCAGCCAAATAGCACTGAGCGTCTTAGAGATGTTCGTTTTATGCCCTCGTACCGCACTTAGTATTGTACGTGCGAAGCAAATGTCATTAAGAAGGTAAATGCTCTTAGCCACAACGGTCACCGCCCTAGGCCTCGGATCGAGCTTATTATTTTTCGACCCTCGCATTGTGTACATTGTGTATATTTTTGTATTAGATGAAGAAGAAGAAGAACTTATTTCAAATAGGTAAGCCTAATATAAACATAAGAGAAAATAAATATAAATGAGAAAAAAAAACTACATCGTACACATTTTATAAAGACTAAAATTCTGAATCTTAATTCCATCGAGGACCTTTTGTTATTATTATTATTATACATTAGTATTAATCGTTATGAATATTATCAAATTGCTCTTGGGATTCACTTACAGGTGAGGCGTTGGAAAGTTTCACGAATTGTGCGTTGAATGTAATCTATTGTGGCTAATAAATGGTGCAATAACAACAATAAAAGTATTCTAAACATATCGTTTATAATTTTAACAAACTAACAAACATCCATTATAAATCTACTTTGATAAATAAATGTTTACACGGGAAGCTCCGAGCCTTAATCTCTATTTTAATGTTATAAAATTTGATAAGTGTTAAGTTGTTTTCGAATTCTTGAAATGTCAACGTATAATAATTATCACTATCATCGAAGAATTTATCCGAATGAAAAATGCAACAAATATTCGATTGAGCGCCAACATTTTTTCCAAACACTTGTGTGTAATTGGCAAACGTGAATATTTGCGATCGGTTGACTCACATAATAGGAATGATACTGAAATCGCTTGGTTCTTATTGACAAATGAGTGCATAACTTTTTAAAATCAAATAATTAATCTTACAATTTTAAATTCGACCAAATTTGGTATTGTCTTTTTTTTAAAACTTTCGCACATCAGTAGAGGCGATTAGAACCCGAGAAAAATGGTAAAACATTTTAAATAAATGGTTTTTAATAAATGTTTATTTATTAGCAGATTTTTAATAGTCAAAAACACCGAGTTTCAACACATAACAACATAGCATAAACAAACCAAAATTATTTGATAATTTAATATACGAACAGTTAAAATTTTATTGTAAATAACGCTTGATAAATAATAAACATGGATTTTCACAGTACAAATCAACAGTCACAAATTTGGTACTCTTCGAACAGAAAATATTGAATGTGGTGGAGAATAAAGGTCAAATAAATGCTTTCTATACTGACTTCTCCGAAGCACTTGATAGAGTGGACCACAGTATTCTGTTGAGAAAATTGAGTTATTTTGGTTTCAGTCAACGATCTTTACAATATTTTACCAATTAACCCTTAACTGATGACCTTGCGTCCCACCGACTCCGTACAATCTTTTTTGTATCGGCAATCCTCACCAGAAAAAAAACAAGCAGCCATTCCGTGTACCTTCCTAGTGTCCAGTATGTTTACAGATATCTTAGTGAGAGTTTACCCCCTTCGTCTAATTTTCTAGTTATTGATATATTGATATACATACATATAGTCACGCCTTTTTCCCGTAGGGGTAGGCAGAGACCACTTCCTTCCACTTGCTACGGTTCTTATTAACATCCTTCCCCTCCTCTACTTTCATCAGGGCTCTCATGCATGCTCGTCGGTTGTTGGTAGAAGAGGAAGACCATTTAAACACTGATCATTTAACGGCCAGTGAACAAGAACTAAGTAAATTTATTTATTTATCGTATGGCATACATCACATAAAATATTGTATAAGTTAACAGGACAACATATAGCACAATGTACAAACAGTGTAAAAATGTAAAGTATAAAAACACGAAAATATAGCATAATTACAGTTGAATGTCTAAGTTGTTAATATAATCAATTGATTCTGGTGTCGCTGTCAGGAACTCATTTGGCTGACCTCCATATGCCCTCAGGTTGCAATCTTCCGTGATGTGGCGGATCGTCTGCCTTTCAGCGCCGCAGTCACACTGTGGGGAGGGTATTATGTTCCACTTGTAGAAGGCATCGGCACACCTGCCGTGGTTGGTCCTAATCCGGTTAAGTGCTACCCATGTCTTGCGTGGTAGTTCAAAGCCGGCTGGGGGAGTTGTTATGCACGGCATGTTGAGAAATTCCGGTTGGGCTGCTTCGGTCCATTTCTGCCTCCACTCATTTATTGGGTTGAAGTCAACGGCCTCCAAGTTTAGAGCCGTTTTGATGGGGGGTTTTCTTGAACGCAACCTATTCCTGTCTATGTCCTCGATGTCTCTGTTTATTGGTAGGTGTGGGTTTTGAATAACCTTGTTGTACTCTCTGACAAGTTCAGTGGATCTCCGTATCGATGGAGGAGGGATATGGCTTAGAACTGGTAGCCAATAACTCGGTGTAGATTTAATTGTGCCCGAGATTAAACGCATCGTGTGATTCAATTGAACGTCGACCATTTAGCCAGACCGGAGCACAATATTCCGCCATAGAGTAGACCAGCCCTAACGCGGAACATCGAAGCGTCGTTGCGGAGGATCCCCATGAAGTGCCACAGAGTTTTTGTATGATGTTATTCCTTGTTTTGAGTTTTGAGGCAGTCTTAGTTAGGTGTTGTTTGAAGGATAAAGTTCTATCGAGAGTAACTCCCAGGTATTTAGGATACCGGTTGTGTTGCAGCAGCCTGTTACCAAAGCTCACATTGAGTTCTCTATTGGCCATGCGGTTGTTTAGGTGAAAACAAGCAACCTCCGTCTTGCTTGCACTAGGTTGGAGTCTCCAGTTGTGAAAGTATTTCTCTAGGGTTTCCAAGTCATCTGTTAGCACTTCTTCCGTCTCTTCAATCGATTTGCTTCTGGTTGCTATTGCCCAATCATCAGCATAGCCAAATTTTCTAGATCTTGTTGTGGGCATATCCGCAATGTAACAGCTGAACAGGAGAGGAGCTAATACTGAGCCACTAAGTACCACTAAGTAAAAATGAAGCAGAACATTATTCGGAAACGGTATCTAGTGAAGACGATGATCAGCAGGCCGGTTCCAGTAATTATTATCATGGAGGAAACAGGTATAAGTGGAGTAAATAAGAGCCAACCAGAAACGTACGTACTCCTGCTCATAATATAATTGTACTTTCATCAATACGTTCACATCTGGAACAGTCAGACAGTCCTATTTATTATTTTAATAAAAGGTTTTTGCCTGATATGTATTGTCAAAAAAATACGGCTGATGAACAGGAAGAAAAACTTAAAATAAAAAATGATTGTCCCATTTACCCATCCAAATTAAGAAGGAAGACTGCATATTTATGTACCAAGTGCCAAAAACCAGTATGCTTGCAGTGTTCGCGAAAAGTTGTACTAGGATAGAACGAGAAATATGATTTTTTCTATGCTATTTTAGATTTATGCAGGTTTTGTCAATATTTTATATTTTTTTAAATTTAACATTTTCTTGTATGGTAAATAATTATTTTTAAATTTATATTAAGTAAACTACCACATATCTGAGTTTTTTTTAAATATGTCATGTTAATCTAGTAAAATAAGGAATTTAAAAAAAATTTCATATATTTTTTTAAGAGTTGTACTTTGATTTTTTCTTTTTCTATATAACTTAAAATATTATTACATTGTTATTGTATTAATAAAGAAGAATATTATTACAATATTTTTTTTATAACTTTTGAAAAAATACGTTTTTCTAGGGGAGTCTGCCAGAGGAATGGTCACCATTTATTTAATTAAAATTAGGGTCACCAGATTAGGGGTTAAAGAGATTTAGACAAATATCACGGATGACTCTAATAAGGCAGTAGGACCATATCTAAAGCCTTTGACCGCGTTTGGCACCAGGCATTGTTAAACAAATTATCTGCCTACGGTCTCCCAACCAAACTGCGGATATGGCTCATAAGCTTCAAGCAAGATCGCTCCTTACATGTGGCAATTGACGGTATTTCTTCTGATGCGTTAAAAACCAATGCTGGGGTCCCCCAAGGTTCCATCTTGTTCCCCACCCTATTTCTTTTACACATCAACGACCTCTTGAAAACCACCACTAACCCATTTACAGTTTCGCAGACGACAGCACACTTGTCTCAACTTTCACATCCTATCGATCACTTTCGGTGAACGATACAAATAGACTTAGGCAGAAACAGGTTGACTCCATCAATAGAGATCTTGAAGCAATCGTCGAGTGGGGAACCAACAATCTTGTTCAGTTTAACGCCCAGAAAACACAAAGCGCCAAGTTTTCCAAAAAAGTAAATTCCTCAAATCACTCCATTACAATGTCCGGAAATACCCTTGAATCAAGTCCCTCCATCTCGATTTTGGGAGTCACGGTATCTAATAATATGTCTTGGCATGACCATGTTGCTAAGCTAGAAAGTTTTTTACTCCTGATCAACTGTTGACGACATACAAGGCTCAAATCCGACCTCTACTGGAGTATTGCTTGCACATTTGGGGTTTAGCACCAAGGCATTCTCTTCGTCTTCTAGATTCCATTCGAAAAAGGGCCATTCGGTTGATAAACAGCTCAATTCTCACAGATACCCTTCACCCACTAGAACAAAGAAGAAGACTTGCAGATCAGACATTACTCTACAGATATTTTTATGGCAGATGCTCCGGAGAAATAAAAACTCTTGTACCACCACTGGCCACATTCGGCCGAAGAACTCAGCACGCCTATTTACTTTTAAGATTGACACTACAAGGACCAATCTTCATCAAGAATCCTTCTTTTACAGGGCTGCTACAGAGAGGAACAAGCTTCCAAAATCAGTTTTTCCAGAGAACTATGACCTGCAACTTTTTAAAAAGCGGGTTCACAATCACCTCCTTTCTATAATCCCTCCCCCTTCTAATAGTTGCAGTGCGGGCCGTCCGCGGCCCACACGATAGGTCTACCCTTTTTGCGACTATTTTCAGTAAAAAAAAATGCAAAATAAACAGGAAGCAAAAACTATATGGCAAGCAAGAATATTTGGAAAGCGACAAGTTGAAGACCAAGAATAATCTGGGATAATGCAGTAGCGAAAATGCTGAAGAAACGCGGATTAAATTTGCAGACGGCAAAGATAATGGCTAAAAATTAACGTGAATGGGCTAATTTCGTACATAATTAAATCAACACCTTAACACTCTAAGGTATTCTAAGATTTCTGATTACATAATATATGTAAATATCCTATTTTAATGCGTACATTTTTTAAATAGCCATCAGTTTCAGCATTCTTTAAAAATATTTTAGGTAAAAAACGGGATCACCAAAATAAGTAACAGCTCCGAAATTTTAATTTCTCCGTCCATCTCGAATCCTTAATGCGATTTTCTCTCTTTTTTCGCTGGTCATTTTCACTCTGTCCCTGTCGGCGGAACAAGTTTATGTCCTTTGCTCACCTCCTCCGGTTCACCGTCGATCATCGGGCAATGTGCTGCCATCTGCGATAAGGTTCGAAAAGCGGCGTTTCGTGTTTATCGGTACACCCAACCTGCGATGGGCCCCGATGTCCATGCCTTACCGCTTTTGAGGTATTCGCCATTCGCATTTCTTTCTCTTTTAATTGGATCAAATTTGTTTGGTTTTTGGAATTTGTTGAGATAAATTTAACGCCGCACACTTTTCTGTATTGGCATGAAAGGAAAGCTCGTCCGAGGCTTACCAATTTCCAAAACTTGGCCACGGTCTCCGGGCAAAAACAAAATTATCCGACGAAATTAACAAAGAAATTGTGATCCCCTCGTCGAATATCAATTTTAAACCATCAAAAAAACTTATTCGCAATCTACTTGCTTAGTTCCAAGTTGAAAAACCCACATGGAAGCTCTATTATCACTTTTCAACGTCTACTCGGAATACATATTTAGAAAGGCTCTCCAGAACGTGAATGCTTGAATAACCGTAAACGGAAAAAGCTTAACAACATCCTGTATGCTGACGATACAATAATCATGGCAGATGGTCCGGAAGGGGTCCGGAAGGCTCTACAACAACGGATGACTCTAGTGAAAGACGTTAGTACAGATTATGGTCTTGATATAAACCTCAACAAGACAAAATATATGGTTACAAGCAAGAGACAACCCAGATGAACATCTTACTATAAATCAACAACAAATAGAAAGAGTCAGTAGATATACATATTAAGGAACCGTACTCAATGACCAATGGGACCATTTACAAAGATAGAGAAAGCCTGCTCACAGGACACATCGCACTAAGAGCGCACCTCTTCAAACTTAAGCTGGCGGCCGAGAAAAACTTCCGACTATGCGGAGAGGAGGAGGAAAGCAGTATACACATTCTGTGTCACTGCCCGTTGCTAGCGGGGTACAGGTATCAAACCTGGGGCCGTATGATTATGGATCCAAGCGATCTAAAAGAAGCAGAGCCAACAGAAATCCTGAGGTTTGTCAAAATCAGCGGACTAGAATTCTGATGCCCTAAAGACACAGCGGTAGTCACAGAGAATCAAAAGATCTAGGTGACATAGGTGCCGATACCAAAGGCCCAACCGCAAGATTGTAATGTAATGTAATGTAAAATGGTCTTGATATAAACCTCAACCAGACAATATATATGGTAACAAGCAAGAAACAACCCACATGAACATCTTACTATAAATCAACAATAAATAGAGAGAGTCAGTACATATACATATTAAGGAACCGTACTCAATGACCATGTCTTGCTGTACGGAGTAGAATCATGGACCTTGACCGAAGCAACCTCTAAAAAAGAAAAATCCCAGGAAAACGTGGGCCAGGTCGATGAAGAAATTCCTGGCTAAAGAATCTCATGGTGTGGTTCTCAATAACGATAAAAGGGCTTTTCCGTTCCCCAACCATTAAAATAATAATTGCCAGAATGATCTCCAACATCCGAATTGGATAGGCACTATAAGCAGAAAAAGCTTTCACAGATTTTTTAATAACTTTATTACTTTTTAATCTCAAAGATGTGGAAGCTAAAGTTAACATTAAAAAGAACCTTTTTTAGAAGTCGTCACACAATCAATCTAAGACATTTGTTATATTGGAAGTCTGTGTATTTTTTATTAGGCATTTTTTAATAATTAAGCAAAAGTATAAAAGTCCAAGCAAACAATATTTGGTTTATACAGTTTGTAACAGTCAAATGAAATAAATTCATTATTTCAATTAAAGTGCAAAGAAAAACCTGATCTGGAGAGCTACATCAGGACCTCCAACAGCCTCTGGAAGTTGGTAAAACAACTGGGGCTGAAGAAGGAGCTCGAAGACTAAGCAGCAGCAGTTATTACTCTCAGAATTCCACTAGCAAATATTACTTGACAGTTCCATTAACAATCAAAGCCAGCTAAGGCATAATTGTCACCGGATGCAACAGCTTGACGAACCTACTTAGGGGTGAAATTTTTAGTGAGTAGACCTGATACAGTCAGTGAAGTCTCACAGTAGTCTCAGGCTCATAATCTCTCCATAAAGGATTTTCTCTACCTCAACAAAAAAAAATAGCCAGCTTGAAATGTTGTTGCTTTCGACGAGGCGAATATGATATGCAAATGTACATTTTTTACTTAAAAATAATAAATGTTTCATTATTCCGCACAAAAAGAAATGGTTGAAAAAAATAAGTGGATAATCACCCAATACTACCTGTGTCAATAGCACCCTCTAGGAGTGATATCAAAAATGATCACAATTTTTTATTTCTGGTCTTTACAAACTGTAGTATACAAATTTTGAGTTTAATACATTAAATTGTTTTCAAGATGAAACAAATTTTCAAAAATACCATCTCACATTCATTATTATGTTAATATGTTGATCCTTTTTTTCTACAGTTGCTGTATTGTCCACTATGTGTATGTAAGATCTAACTGTCGAGCAAACGAAGCTCTGGCTCTTGGCTCTCACCTAAACTAACGACCCCTCATTTCTTCGCTAACGTCTTCTCTCAGAACATTTAATAGGTAGTAAGTAGCAAAAGGCTCTTCTTACACCAATAATAATTTTCGATAGAATCATGTAATAACCGTTACTGTGGGTACTAAACTAATAACAGTTGGCTCGTTTTAGTAGCGCCCATCTCTACGAAGCAGGAACGTTGCGTCTTTACTCGAAGTATCTGTGATTTATATAAAATGCTATCCGATTATTTTTTATTTCTGAATGTTAACTTCAGTTTTATATTGTCGATTATCCTTTGAATTCGCCGGCGATCGAGCTCCCGATTCCCACACTCTCCACCAACTTCTGGTGATAAATGTTCTCTAGAGACGTATCGAAGAGAGAAGAAGATATTTGCCTTCGACATTCTGGTATTTGTTGTTATTTTACCCACAAAGAAATGTCGAGTAAGATGGTACCGTCTACTAAACCGTCTGCGAATCAATTAATGCTTGTGTACAGAGGTTCCCAAGGGATTAATTTTTCATCCTGGCGCACTTGTATAACGACATAAATTGGGCAAAGAAGCGAAAAAAAACTCTTAAGATAAAGCTCGCATTTATTAACATTGAATCAAAAGAACACTTCGACGACAAGTTATCACGTGGAGATGAGTAGTCTGAGAAGTATAGCCGGAGTGACTCGGTTGGATAAGGTAAAGAATAGTGGTGTAAAAGAAGGTGTGGTTACAAAGATAGATAAAGGAATGCTTAGATGGTTTGGACACGTTGAAAGGATGGATGAAGGAAGATTGACGAAATAAATTTATAAAGCGAGTGTGAATGGACAAGTCGGTAGAGGTCGACCTCGGAGAACATATCTTGATCAGATTAACATTGTTTTGAGGAAAGGCCAGGTCAAGAGTACCAACAACCGACGAGCATGTATGAGAGCACTGATGATGCAAAAGATGTGTGTAAGAACCGTAGCAAGTGGAAGGAAGTGGTCTCTGCCTACCCCCATGGGAAAAAGGCGTGACTTTATGTATGTATGTATGCTATTGGAGAATTGTCTGCTAAATCATGTGAAAAAAAAGTGCAATTTTTTGTCATTTTTTGACACTTAAAATTAAAAAAATCAATATACTTTTTCAATAATATGAAAGTAAAACTCTTACAGAAAAAAGTAAGCCCTAAATCGTTACTGTAGAGCATCATCCCCCGAGCAGAACTAGCTAAATTAAGAGAGCATCTTTTTTGAGAAAACTTTATATATCTTGGAAAATAATTAATATTTATTAATTTTTCAAAAAAGACTTTTTTGGCTTGCCCCAGGCTACACTTAACAGTAAGTTACAAGTTTGAATACGTTACAGTTATCGAGTTATAGAAAACCCCATTTTTCACGGTTTTTTCGATATAACTCGAAAAGTATCAATGATATCAAAAAATCATACTTTTTTTAATAGACAGATCTTTTTAATACCTACAATTTCCTAATTTAACTTTTTTTGATCAGAGCCGTAGTTTTTTAGTTATTAACAAAAAACCGCTTTTCGCAACTTTGCCAATTTTTTAGGTTATGTTCGGTAATCAGGATCGAGTCGCATGAAATAGAAACTCACCCTGAATTTTAATTTTCTATACGCTCATATTTTTTTTTTATATTAATTTTTGCATATTTAACATTGGGCCGCTTCCTCGTTTCTTGGACTAGAGTGCACGAAACGGCGTCGAGGCGCCGAAGATGCCGAACAGCCTCAAAACTCAAAAGTAAAAAAAAAGATAAAGCAACAAACAACATTGTCAAAACAAAATTTATGATAAAAAAAACAGTAAGGAATTGCTAGCTTTTACATTTTATTTATTTGTTTATATATTTATATATATATATATATATATATATATATATATATATATATATATATTATATATTTTTTAAATGAGAGTACGCAATGATAGCATTTATTCTATCGAATACGTAACATGAATTGTGTAAACTCAAACAAATCTGATTTTATTTATGCTTGAGCTTGAAATTTGGCTTGCAACGAGCCAACTAGCGGACAAACGTTTTTTTCCTGTCTGAGCTTGCAATGTACGAAACTTTATATATTAAGCGCTGCATCGGTCGCGATTTCATTTGTTGCCACATGCTCGATCGGTAAGTGAAGAGGTGCATGGGGTAAAAGATATCTGTTTTTGAAACTTTGATTTTTTGTAGTTTTACAGATTTGTGTTTTGTGTTGTGAATTAAGATGAGTTCATAACATCAGTGGATGAGAGATTCCAATTACTTTCTTCTTACTCTAATAATTTCGCGTTTTTATGAAATATTAATAAATTTAAAAATTATTCTCAAAACGAACAATTAGAATTATGTCAAAAAGTTGTAAATATATTAAATGACAAAACTCGCAATGAACGAGACATAACTGCCGTGGAACTTGTTAAAGAATTACAAAATTTTGATGAAATGAAAAAGTTATTACGTCTCCAGAAGAAACTTTAAATTATATATTAACAACTTAGTAAATCCTTTTCCTTATACGAGCATAATACTTCGTATTTTATTAACAATGCCGGTACCGGTTGCTATCGCAGAACGATCTTTTTCAAAACTCAAAATAATAAAAAATTATTTAAGACCGAACTTGTCTAAATTGCATTTTTTTGTTTCCTTTGTTAGCACGTTCAAAAACGCTTTGCGAAAATCAAAAACGTACGAAATTCACACGCGCCCATTAGCATCGTAAAAACAAAAGCATGATGTTAAAAATAAAAACCGATTGTGAGTGTACAAACCTCGACGACACTCATAAATAATATCGAAAACCTCCAGTAGTATCTTTTTCAATGTTTCAAACACGAAATTTATTCATAAGAGTAAATATTTATGTTGTGTCATCGTTTGAGACATTTTAAAACGATCATTAATTAAAAAACGTTATAAAAGTCCCCAAAGAGGGGCCTAAGCACATGTCTTTCTACCACCAGTGACGTGCATGAACTCAAACTATTATTAAATACATTAATTTATAATTCTTTTCGCTCTTACATTTTTTAAATATTTTTTGTACGACATTTTCTGTGTTTATATAAATAAGTCTTCTAATGGTTCCACCACTCCACAGTTCCTGTTTATGCACAAAATTTCTTAAAAACTGCGCGGCTAACTTAGTTGTCCCTCTACGTATTCTTCTTCTTAAAGTGCCATGCAGATTCCCGCGTAGGCGTCCATCGCTTCTCTCATAATATGATTCTATTAATTGCAGCATTTTGCAGTGCCTGGAAGTCCCGTATTCCTGTCCATTGTCGTATGTTTCGTAGCCAGGATAATTTTCTTCTACCTACTCCTCTTTTTCTACTTCTATTTTATCCTGGAGAATTGGACGTTGGAGATGATAACGTTCTCCCCGTAGTATGTGTCCAAGATAGCCAGTTTTTCTCTTTTTGATGTTTCCGAAAAGTTCACGGTCTACTAAACTAGCTCTTCTCAGTATGTCCTCGTTCGTCACATGGTAAACCCACGATACTCTCAGCATTCGTCGCAGGGTCCACATCTCGAACGCCTCAAGTTTGTTGATAATTGCTGTTCTCAACGTCCATGCCTCGACTCGTTACAAAAGAACGGACCATACGTAGCACTTTACCATCCTATATCTGAGACTGAGATTAAAGCTGTATGTATTATCATGACGCAATCATTCGAGTGCGGAGAACTTCCAAAAATTTGGAAAACTGCTTCAGTCAAACCTATTTTTACAAAAGGGCTACAATTACGATTCCAAGAACTACAGACCCATTGGTCTTGTCCCTATCATCGGCAAGATCATGGAAGCGATTATTTTGGATACTATGCGCAGGTTTCTTTCTCATCACAAGGTAATACCTGAACAACATTATGGTTTTACTCTGTGAAAATCAGTGATCACCAATATGTTGGGCTGTGTCTCGGATTGGACCAAAATAATTGATCAAGGTGAATGCCTGGACATTATTGACTTGGACTTTAGCAGTGCGTTTGACAAAGTCACACGCGAGTGCTAAACGGCCAGTTTTAAGTGGCGTTCCACAAGGGTCGGTGCTGGGCCCTTTTTTGTTCTTGATATACAGTTCAGACATTCCCTACCTTTTGAATTCGTTTTGTTCGCTTTATGCTGATGATACCAAAATATTCGGCAACCCCTTCCAGAGCTCCCAGGACATTCAGAGTGACCTGAACAGCATACTTTCTTGGAGTCTTGAAGTTCTTGGCTACTACCACTCAACTCATCTAAGTGCAGTGTTATTCATGTGGGGAAACATAACCCTCGATTCAATTACCGTCTAGATAACGGCATCATTTCTGAAGTCGAGCAACACAACGACCTGGGAGTACTTGTGAACTCGAATCTAACGTGGAGTGACCATATAACCCGTCGAGTGAAAAAAGCGAACACAACTCTATTTCTACTAAATAGAGCATTCCAGAAACTAGATTTACGCTCTTTCTGCAAGCTGTATTAAACATACGTGCGTCCGATTCTTGAGTTCGCAAACAGTGTTTGGTTCCCGATTTTAGTGCGAGATAGAATCTCTCTAGAAAACGTACAACGCCGTGCAACTCGTATCACTTTCGGTCGTTTACGTCTCTCGTACGAGGAGCGCCTTCGCCTCATGAATATTCCTACTCTGGCTCACAGACAAATAAGGAGTGACCTCATCACAACATACAATGCCTTACGTAGCAGCTCCTCTTTCTCGAGACATCTCTTCCAACTGGCTGACGACAATCGCCTTTGTAGACACCGGCTGCAAGTAAGAAGTGACATTTTCAGGAGCACGACCAGACAGTATTTTCTACCTAATCGCATTTTTCACGAGTTCAATTCATTACCCGACGATATAGTGATGTCCAACAACATCAATCTCTTCAAAGCACGTCTGGACAGATTCTATGAACAATAAGTCGTATATATATATATATATATATATATATATATATATATATATGTATATATATATATATATATATATATATATATATATATATATATGTAGTTTACTTATCTCATTTTTTCTCTACTATTTTATATTTTATTGATTCATTTTATTTTATTACTAATATTACCGGTACTTGCTAGTGTTTTTCTTTCTTGCAAGCATCCCCTGCCAGGGGATGCAAATAGATCTTTATTTTCTGATAGGTATTGATCGTTTATTCTTTGTTTTATGACTCTGATGTCCAGCTTTCGAACCATAGTTTGGGGGGTCTTCCTGGAGGTCTACGGTTGGTTGGTTTCTCCTCTTTTGCAATTTTGGGTACTCGATTATCAGCCATTCTGTCGGCGTGGTCTCTCCATGCTTGTCTTCTTATTCTGGACCATCTTACAATGTCTGGAATGTCACATTGGGCTCTGATATCAATGCTTCTCACTCTGTCTCTAATCGTTTTGCCCGTAATTGATCTTAGCGTCTTCATTTCAGTTGTTCTTAGCAGTTGTTTAGTAGCAGCTGTTTCTGCTCGTGTTTCTGTGGCGTAGGTCATAATAGAGATCACGCTCACGTGAGAAGAATGGAACAGAGCAGACTACCACGCATCGCACTTGAAGGGAAACCAATAGGGAAAAGAGCACCCGGAAGACCACCTAAGAGATGGAAGGACAGCTGGAAGTCCACCTCCCAGGAAATGATACAGAGGAACCTGCAAAACAAACAGATCGAAAGATCTTAAATATGGATAAGAATAAAAAGAAGAAGAAGAAGAAGAAGAAGAAGGTCATAATAGGTCTTACACACGTCTTGTAAATTCACGTTTTGCCTTCAATACTCATGTTTGTTTCTACATATTATGTCCCAGAGATATCCTGATACGCTAGCTGCCGCTAGTGTTTGTTTTCGGACTTCTTCTCTAAGGTATCTATTACTTGTAATATGAACGCCTAGGTATTTGAAAGACATGATCTATTTATTATAGATCGCTAACTTAAACCTTCTCGGTTCTTTCGATATTGTCAGAGACTTCGTTTTATGGACAGAGATCACCATGTTTAATTCCTTTGCAACTCTTTTGAATCTATAAAGTAGTTTCTGCAGATTGTCCCCATCTTCTGGTATTATCACCACGTCGTCCAGGGTAGCAGATTATTTTAAATTCTTTCTTGCCCAGTTTATATCCTTTCCCCGCGGATTTTACTAATGAACTTATCCATTAAGACATTAAAGGGCATTGAATTGATACGTGAAATCTGATAATTTTAATGTACAAGTTTATACAGCCACGAAGAAAGTTTCGATGATCTGATAACGCAACAGACACATATTTTATTTACATTAGTGTTGGATATCAGTACTTCCAACTGTACAATTCCTCTTTAAAAAATTCATTGATTTTTAAAACTACTCAGTACAGCCCTAACGCCCACAAAAAAATCATCTAAAAAACACGTGCAGTTTTTGTAATCCACTATAATGTTTTGATCACGCCCTCATTACGTGAAAATTAGTAACCGGCTAGAAACAAAGGGTCCCGTGCAATTTAAAAATCGGCTTAAAAAACACGTGCAGTTTTTATCCCTCCAGAACATTCCGAAATGGTTGCGAAATGTAGCAAACAACTATACGGTCACGTTACGATTTTTGACCAATAAAAAATGCTGAATTCAACGCGAGAAAGAAGCCACGTTCGAAGCGGCTTCCAGCTTCTCGCTCTCTTTCGCATATTATCAGCCGAGGCATTAACACCACTAGCGTTCAAAGCAACGCTTTAAAACACCACGTGGTAAAATGCACATCAATATAATCAAATAAAATACATCAAATTCAAAGCTAACAACCAGTGAACTTATTCTGAAGATACAGGAGGTTTGAAACTGTAAGCTCCATGTATTAAAGTTATACAATATATTCTCGATGACAAGTATGTTGTTTCATTTACTGTTATAACAAAATTCACGGCTATAAAAGGTAGTAAGCTTATAGTAGGTAAAAAACAGATCGAGCCTGCTTTACTGAGTTATCGAAGGATCCAACAGCTACGCTGCGAAAGACGTAGTCGGATAGCAAAAGTGAGTTGAGGCAACAGAGGTTCCGGTGGTGAAGCTGCCCACACCTCAAAGCATTTCTCCAGCTTGTCGATTCGCCTCCCCTACTCCTAGCAACTCGTCGTCGTCGCCTTGCGCGCAATTAATACTTTTATAATTAAAAAAAAATATTAAAACGTACAAAGAACTGACAGGGAACATTGTGACCTCGTAGCCTTGAAGGAAAAACTCATTGATCTCTTTTGCCAAATAAAATTGCTCTAAAAATAAAAACTTCCTGTTCTGCGCAGGCTCTTATTTCTAGCGTTGTTTTTGATCAACTCTGTTAATTGAGGACTAATAATGTTTGTCAGAGTAAAAGTGGAACAAAAGGTTTCAGAAAAAGTTCCTATTAAAGGTGGCGTTAGGCAGGGATGTGTCATGTCACCAATGCTTTTCAATGTCTACTCGGAAGCTGTCTTTGAAGAAGCGCTGAAATATCGCCATGAAGGTGTTAAAATTGGTGGAGAAATAATTAACAACATTAGGTACGCAGATGATACTGCTATAATGGCAGAAAGCCCCGAAGACCTTCAAACACTACTAAATGCAGTAAACAATGCATGCAAGGAAAAGGGTTTAAGTGTCAACACAAAGAAAACGAAGTGGATGGTTGTCGGTAAAATTAATATCGAGTATCCAAAATTAAAATTAGATGGCAAAATTCTGGACAGAGTACAACACTTTAGGTATTTGTGTAGCTGGATAGACTGGAGAGTTGAAAGCGATGAAGAAATCTCAACCAGAATAGAACTGGCACGTAAAAGATTCACTAGTTGGCGTTCTGTACTATGTAATAGAAGTCTTTAGATGAACATCCGTCTAAGAGTATTAAAGTGCTATGTTTGGTCTGTTTTGCTTTATGGATGTGAAACCTGGACACTGAACGTAAAGCATCTAAATAAATTGGAAGCGTTTGAGTTATGGTGCTATCGCCGTATGCTAAAGATTCCGTGGACAGCACACGTAACTAACGAACATGTGTTAGAATCCCTACATAAAGAGCGAGAATTGACAAACACCATCAAAATAAGAAAAGTCAAATACTTTGGACATATGATGAGGGGGCATAAATATCAAATGCTCCGATTAATTATCCAGGGTAAAATAGAAGGAAAGCGATGGATTGGCAGAAAACAGCTTTCTTGGCTTCGTAATATTAGACGGGTCGAACAGTCGAAGAATTGTTTCATGAAGCTATCGATCGAGAAGCTTTCCAACAAATTGTCAACTCTATGATAGCCAACGCTTGAACGCTTGATGATAGCCAACGTTTGAAAACAAGCATGGCACAAAAAGAAGAAGAATGTTGGTCAATTAAGTTTCTAAATATTTAAAAAAAAAAAGAAACAGACTAATTCAAGCCAACAACCTTTGATTACAAGTGATACTTACCTCTGTTTAGAGACTTGGTTATTAGCTATACAACTATTATTCCATTTTTTATCTATTATTTTTTGTATTGAAACGATTTACCTAATCGACATTAAATATGATACTATTAAAAATATAATGCGAATATATTAAGGCACGTCTATGTCTCTTTATATCATTTCCAATAAATCATTCTTTATTTATGTCATTTCACTACTGTAATTACTTTCATAAATCCATCAGAATGTAAAAATATTTCATGGTTTCTCTCTCACTCTTTGGTGCATCGTTCTCGAGAGATGGCTATCAAGCTTAAATTACTTCAGGCAGCGGCTACCTCTCCGAGTCATTTTATCTTTTCTATATATTTAATTTTTTTTTATTATTTAAGTCTCTTTAATCGCATTGCTGACTGTTATTTGTAGTGTTCTCGGAATCCTGATCTAGTGTATTGTTCGGTTTAAGAATTTTTTTTCAGCAGTCAAACACTCAAATATCCTTAATCAGGACGTACATTTCCAGGAGACCGTCTTTTAAAACAATAGCACACCTAATTGATTAGAGCAGGGGTCACCAAACTACGGCCCGCGGACAGATTTTGTCCGGCCCGCGGAGAGCTAGCTAGCATACTTGAAAACTCCTTTAAGAGAACATCTTTTTTATAGCAAATTAAATTTAGTTTACTGAAGAATTCTAATTTTATGTTGAATAATTATTAATATGACATCTACATTGATATGGCCATGGGCTAACTACTCATAACATTGTTGTAGGCTTATTGTTATTGTTTTTGTGATAAGTTGGATAAAGAAACACAGAATTGTATTGAGTAAAGACATTTATAATATGCAGAAAATTTAACTTCAGTATATAATAACTAACAAATTATTGAAATGAATCCAACTAACATTTTATACATTTTAAATAAAAACATAACTTATAGCAAGCATAATGACATATGAAATACTAATGAGATTTATGTAATTGAGATTTTCCACTGACAATAGTTTGTAGTTGTGGACTAATTTTACTTATACCAATTATTAAAAGAGATTTAAGATGCTCATCAGTTAATTTAGATCTGTAAACATTTTTTGTGTACTTCATTTTGGAGAAGGTCTTCTCACACAAATAAGTAGTACCAAAAACAGAAAACAGCACACGAGCAATTTTATGCAAATTATCAAATTGTGTCAGTGGAAGACTCTTATAAAATTCCAACAAAGATGAGTTTTGATATTTGTTCTTAATTATATCACTGCACTGTAGATCAATCATTTCCATTTGAAGTTCCGAGGCTAGGGTTTCAATGTCAGTATCAAAAGGATTCTGAAAAATCTTAATTTGATTCGCAATGGTATCAAAGTCCGAGAAACGAGTATCAAAATTTATTTTCAAAGCACTCACAAGTTTCGATTGCAAAATCGATAGGAAACTCAGTCTCAGTGGTGTGGCTGAATATTTCACATGTTTTAAAATGTGAAAAACATTTACTTCGTAGTTGTGATTAAAACAGTATCAATTATAAATTACAGATAATGACAGGAAAATTAATAATATGCAGTGTTACTCGGAACTTACTGGAGTAATCAGTATGGCCCTAAAGCTGGAAAGTTTCGAGACCCCTGGATTAGAGAATGTTCCCAAAGCAATTAATGGGACACCTAATTGATTAGAGAAGCAATTAATGGGTTTGTATTTTAAGTTTGCGAATAAATACATAGAGGGCGCGATCCATGAAACGTCTCCAACAGGAACCGTGCTTCTAGACTTTTACGCCAACTAGTTGTGACCTACTTTATTATGTTCATTACATAAAAAAATAGAACACAATGTGCTGACGGCAGCTGTTCGCCGGAGAACAGATAAAGTGAGTTCGAATTATTTACGGCTCTAAGAATGAAAATTCAAATTCATTAAGGGCGCCACCCAATTTAGATATTGCTTTACTATATTTGGATAATTGAGAAAACCAAATATCTATCTTTAACAAAATACCTAAAATGACTTAATATTAAATTTTCTTAGACATTCAGGCTGGGCAAATAGGAGAATAAAAAAACATATCACATATAAGAATATAATTAGAATATCAAAGTGGACAAGGCAAAATAGGTTGTAGACCAGGGAACCATAAAATAATAATTACATAAATTAAATAACATATATAATAATATTAACTAATGTATTATAGCGAAATACATACACTTTTATACCTGGTGTTATACCGCTCAAAGTTACCAGAATGGGGTATAATGGTAAGAAATAAACCTGTGACTGAATCTGCTGTCACATAGTACTATGTGAGAACTTCACAAAAGTCCTTTAGATTATAGTTTATAAAATTATCACGGTGGTATAATATACGATATCAATAATTAGTAATTATTTAAAATGATGGTATGATAAGCACTAATATGATAAAATAGTTATAAAAAATTTCAAAAAGGTAAGAGAACACTGAAGGTGTAAAAAAACCTGGTATTAAAGTCCAATGGTCCACATATGTAGCCTCTATCCAAGGTCCACTTGATGTAGTTGAAGACACAAAAACGAAGACAGGAAGAAGACAGGAAACAGACAGCAAAACGAAGAGAAGGCAGAAGAAAGGCTCAACCTTCCAGGTCAGCCAGGGGTCGATGATGCAACTCAGCAGGTCTCTAGCCTCTATCGGCTACTACTAGATCTCATCCGGTGGATGTCTGTCGACTCTGGCCAGGATTTAAAAGCGACTCGGTGTTGGTCCTCGTGGGAATCTTGACCAAAGTCAAGAGTTGCCACAAGAGTCGTCGTTCGATTTCCAGGAGTCTGATGGTGAGAGCTAAGCTGTACCCTAACACCCTAACAAAAAATAATCTCATGAAAGGACATGTGCAAAATAAAAAACCAACAAAATGAAGTAGGTATATTTTCAACCTGATCGATATCATTGCTAGTTCAAAAGTCATAACTTACCTTCTGAGAAGGGAGGTAAAACTAGAAGATATCCATAACAGCAAACAGGACTAAAACGGACTAACAGGACATCAGGACAAAATGGCGGTGTTCCCACCGCATGGCAGCTTACCGGTGTTTGGCACAAATCCCCATATAAGGCTCCAAAAAAAACCACTAACGATGGGTGCGACTTGATCTCGGCCCAAACGGCACTTCGTAAATTCCCCCCTAAGGGTTAATTTCGGTTCAATACCGAAAAAGAATCCCAAACACGAGACAAGCGCACCTCATCATGGCCGCACCGAAAAAGAACTCCTCGACGACCACGAGGACAGAACCATCCTCCTATTTCTAACAGTTGCCAGAAAAAACTGCACATCCTGTATGAAATCAGCGCCAGTTTTGAATTCCTAGCCTCTCATTGGTCAGAACCATAAATGCTATTGATTGACAGAATGAATTTCATAGAATGTAATCTAAAAGACCATTCTTCTTCTTTCTTTTCTACTATTGCACGAAACATTAACGGCTAACCGACTTGAGACCGATGACAGAAGTTCTATGAAAGAAGAACAGTGACACGCCCACAATGACTCGACGTCTAGAAAGTAAATAAATATAACCTTTAAGATTATATTTTGAAAAATAAAGAAAAAACCCAGTAAATACCTAGAGATCTCATTCAGAATCAACAAAATCCTGGGACAAACCTTCAATAGCCTAGAATTCATCATACCAGAGAACACAACGGTATGTCGCCTGCTCACATGTGAATGGATGTTTTTATTGACTTCACTATCTTAAATTTCAGAAATCCAGGAATACAGCCAGAAATCATAAGGTTCCTGCAGCTTGAGTATATTACTTTCAACAGCTCTTAGAATGTCAGAAGCAAGAGTATTACCTAGTGTTGAAACTTGTGAAATTCACTAGTATTCAACTATATATATGTTTGTTTTGAAATAGTGAAATAAATGTTTTATTCAGGAATTTGATATCAAAACTGAATGTTCTCTGTAAGTACTATGCCCAATAAATAAAAAACTATTATATATAAAAAAACAAAATTAGCAGGTGGCAATTTCAAATGCTACAATGCCCAATAAATGAAAAATTTACTATATATAAAAAAACAAAATTAACGAGTAGCAATTTCAAATGCTACACATACCCCTCTCCGAAGAGTAAAAATTTGTAAACAAATTTTTATGAGGTAGTAGCTACTTAGTGATAGTAATTGATTTATATATAGTATCTTCGCGTACCACACGTTCCTTAAGGAAGTCAAAATCAGTAGAATGTCTATATAGGGAAAGAAATCAAAATCGGTTTACAAGTCAAAATCGGTTTACAGGTCAAAATCGGTATGTCAAATCAAAATCACTAGTAAATTGAATGAATTGCTAAAAAAATAGAAGAAATATCTACACAAGGTAATAATGATGTTTATTTCAGGTTGATCAGACCTATATGAAACATCAACAGGAAAAAAGAATTGAAGTATGCATACTCTTAAGGGAACATTCATAATTAGATTTCCTACTAATTATTTTCTTCAAAAAAAATAGGAAAACCAACCAAGGTTTCCTAAGTTGCACCAGCAAAAATTGTCAAAGATTGACCTCAAAATTTGTAATTGCAATTACCTAATATTGTGCACCAACGCAACAAATATTGTGCACCAACGCACCAAAAATTTTGCAACAACGCACCAAAAAATTTGTGCACCAACGCACCAAAAATTGTGCACCAACGCACCAAAAATTTTGAACCAACTCACCAAAAAATTGTGCACCAACGCACCAAAAATTTGTGCACCAACGCACCAAAAAAAATTGTGCACCAACGCACAAAAAAATCAGTAAAACTTTAGCATTAAGTTTACTTAAATGAAACATTTAACCAAACCACTACAGATATACTCTGTGTACAAATCTAAAAAATTACGGTTTGAATTAAATAACTATCCAACAGAAACATCTGAATTGGATCCAAAATATTCCTTTAGATCTTTAATATGCCATTCTCCAGCAGGAGAACCATCCATATTATCTAAGGAATAAACTAAACGAGATATTCGCTTCTTCACTATACATAATATATATTTCGGCGCCAGCTTGGCACTGAATTTACTCGCAGCATCAGAAAGAATTTTATTCCTTTTCCAAACTTTATCACCCTCATTAAATACATGATCTCTTTTCCTGAGATTGTAAGATTTTGCATTCCTCTGATAAGCTTTATGTAGTCTATCCTGGATAGTCACAAATACTTCACTAAGACCCTTGACATCTTGAACATAACTATCCCTACAATCAGGTAAAAGTTCTATGTCTTGAGTGTTAGGAAGGTTACCATAAAAATTACCAGAAATAGGCACATTACGACCAAAATTTAGAAAAGCAGGAGAATAATGGGTGACTTCATGGGTTGCTGTATTTATTGCCTGTTGAATCTTATACAATTCTTTATCCCAATCCTTGTGTTCATCCACATAACTTCTAATAGCTTGACCTATAGTCTTATTGGTTCTTTCTACAAAATTACACCAGCAAACTGAGTTCCATTATCACAGACAATGAACTGTGGTACTCCAAATATCAAAAAAACTTGATTTTCCATAAATTTAATTATGCTAGGTGTCTTGGCATCTCGCATTGGACACAACAATGTATATTTAGTAAAGAAATCTGAAACAACCAATAAATAAGTGAAACCTTTTGAAGATCTGGGAAATGGTCCCATGATATCAACAGCAATAGTCTGAAAAGGATATTTAACGGAACGTTGAGTACCCATAAGTCCCATACGAGGAGTGTTCGATAATTTTTGCGACTGGCAGACTTTACACAACTTAACATATCTCAAAATATCACCTCTCATTTTAGGCCAATAGTAATGTTCTTGGACTCTCGAAAGTGTTTTAAAAAAACCAAAATGACTACAAATGGATGGATCATGCGAATCTTTTATGACATCAATTCTTTGTGATTTCGGAACAACTACTTTCCATTCAACTATATTAGATTTAATGGGTACTTTTGAAGGAACATATTTATATATCAAATCATTATCTACTTTAAAATGAGAATAAGCAACAGGATCTTGTAAAACTTTAGCTCGCAGAGAGGAATACCAATTGTCTGAATCAGACTTAACATCTATTAAATCAACTTCTAACTTATTGTCTGTTTCTGAAAAAGGCATTCGGGAGAGAAAATCTGGCACCCGATTATTTGCACCCTTTGTATAGGCCAACTCAAAAGTGTGTTGCCTTAATTTAACAGCCCATCTGGCTAATCTGCCGGAAGGATCTTTAAGATTATGTAGCCAGAGCAGACTATGGTGATCAGTAGTCACCTTAAAAACAGTTCCTTCAATATAAGGGCGAAATTTATCTATCAAAAAGATTAAACTGAGTAATTCCCTCTCTGTTACACTGTAATTCCTTTCAGATTTTGATAGGGACCTTGAGGCATAGGCAATGACTCTCTCGGCACCCTGAACTTCCTGAGTCAACACACCACCCACGCCTACATCACTTGCGTCGCACTGGATGGTAAACGGCAAAGCAAAATCAGGGGGACATAAAATGGGTGCTGATACAAGAGCCTTCTTGATGGCGAGAAAAGAAGTTTCTGCCTCAGGAGTCCACTCTATAGGTTGCTTTTTACCTTTCCCTCTTAACAAAGCACTAATAGGAGCTATTAAAGTAGAAAAATTATCAATAAATCTCCTATACCATGAACAAAGACCCATAAATCGTTTTATCTCAGTACTAGTAGTTGGACGAGCATAATTAACCATAACCGAGACTTTGGAAGGATCAGTCCTGATACCTTGCCTGTCAATGACAAAACCGAGATATTTAAGAGATGTTTTGAAAAACTCACATTTTTTCAAGTTTATGGTTAAATTAGCATCTTTTAAAATATCTTTCACTTCATATAAAAGATTTACATGTTCTTCAAAAGTAGCTGAAATGATGATAATATCATCCAAATAAGTAAATAGATGAGGTTCAAATCGGGGGCCAAACAACGCATCACACAGCCTTTGTTGCGTCTGCGCGCTGTTACATAAACCAACCGGCATAACATTAAAGTGAAATAATCCTCGTCCTGGAATACTAAACGCAGTCTTTTCTTTAGACGAGTCTGTAAGTGGAACTTGCCAAAACGCTTTTCTTAAATCGATACTCGATATATACTTAGCATTTCTCAACAAAGTTAAGATTCTGTCTATCCTTGGCAGTGGATGACTATCGTGTTTAGTAAGTTCATTCAACTTATGTCCATCAAAACAAAATCTGTATTCACCAGAAGATTTCTTAACTAACAAGACGGGACTGTTCCAAGGACTGTGAGACGGTTCAACGACATCCAATTTGAGCATGTCATCTAGTTCATCATTAAGCATGTTCAACATATACGGTGACATTAAATACTGTCTCTGCTTAAACGGTTTTGCATCACCAGTATCTATCTCTAAAGTTATTTTATCAGTTCGACCTAAACGAGAATCACTACTAATTTCCTTAAATGAGTTTACTAAATCTATCATCTGCTTCTCTTGTTCCTGTGTGAACTCATCATCAATACTAGTCTCAAAAATACTACATTGTTGAGATGTGGCAACAATGTCAACAGTTTCACCTGAAACTCGACATTTAATGTCCCAACTAAAGTCATGAAAATCAATGGACACACTAAATTTACTACAAAAATCACTACCCAAAATAAAAGATTGTGATAGGGAAGGTACTACTAATGCAGGAATAATTTGTATATCCCCATTTATATTGATAGGCAAATCCACTATACCATCAACTTTTTGTTGTGTACCATCAGCTGTTAGAACATGGTTTAAGTGAGGACTTCTTATTATTAAATCTAAATCTTTTATTGTTCTTAAACCTCCCTGACCTATAACTGATATGTTGGCACCACTATCTAGAAGTGCAATGACATTAGTGTCCACAAGTTGGATTTTTACATAAGGCCTATTATCATTGTTTTTCTTAATCAATAAAGGAGCTACAAAATTTATGGAATCTCCCTCATTATTAAAATTTTGACTATTGGCTCTTGAAATTTTTGGAGAAAATTGAGAGCCTTTTACAACATTCTTCTTTATTTGTTTCCCTTTACACCTAACACAGTCTCTGAAAACAACATTTGGTGTTCCACATTTAAAACAAAACTTTTTCTTGATGCCTGACTTACAATCTTGAAAAGTATGATTAGGTAAATTGCATCTCCAACAAATAACAGGATTTCTCACTTTAGGGTTTCCCACTTTATAACTAGCTGTACCAACTGTTGAGGAAGAGGCAGGAATGCTATTTGAAGCCAAATTCGAAGTTGCAGGTGAAGAATTTGAAGGTGGAAAATTTGATGTTGAAGTGGCATTTCTGAATTTATTTTTCCGGAATTTATTACCAGAATCTATATTCTTATGAACAGGGTTTCTGTTCACTTGGGTATTTGAAATGAAAGCTAATTCAGGATCATCTAGCATAGCTACTGATCTACTCTGGGAACTAGAACTACTGGGGCATAGTGCATCAGATTCCTCTAACTTCTTACATAAAGTTCCAAGATGTGAAACTGAATCTATATCACACAAAGCCAGCCTACTTCTATAATCAGACTTTAGTCCCATTTTAATATATCTTATTTTAGTAACCTCAGCTGCTCCATGACTGAGTCTATTAAAAAGAGCTTCCATACAAGCAATATAAATAACTACTGGTTCTGTATTACCCTGTTTCCGGTTCTTAATTTGTAGCCAAACTTCATCTTCAAAATCTGACACTAGAAAATCTTTCCTCATTTTTAAAGTTAATGAGTCCCAATCAGTGACCTGAGATTTAATGTATCTATACCAGAAGGTAGCTTTTCCTGTAAAAAGATCACTAGCAGACTCAAAAAGCTCTACTTTAGAAACATGTCTAGCTTGAGCAAGTTCTTCAATTCGCTCTATGAACGACAAAAGATTTTTAGAATCTCCATCAAATTGAATTCCCAATTTGTAGACAGGAGTTGATTTCGAGAAATTTGGAGAGAAAGAATTACTGGTAGATTGTCTCAGAGAAGGATTAACAGTGGAATTCATTAAAGGCACATTAACTGGTTCAGATTCCTGTTCCGACACCTTGTCATGTAATTCAGCATCTAGTTGTAGAGATGTGGCATAGGACTCATTTTTAAACAATGACATATCTTCAAAGTTTTCATCGGTGTTATTTAATGGAATTCTCCGAATCCTCAAAGTCACATGACATAATCTAGATACTACTCTTTTATAAGTGGAATCTGTAGAAGGACCATCAAAATCACTAATTAAAAATTTAATAGAAGTTAATGTGTTTTCTATCTCTGTTTTTTCAATCTCAAAATTAAAAGATGGATCTACTAAGGCCAGAACATTCTGTCCTTGTTGTATCTCTTTTGAAATCAAACGACCTAAAATTTTTCTCTTATCATCCATATTACGTTCAGAAATAACACCTCTGATCCTCAACTCATAGTTGATCTCAGCTATCAGCAAGTGTTTTACCTTAAGTGAATCCATAGTGACTTGTAATGAGCAGAAACAAAAAGCAAATGTAATATCTAACTAATTTGATATTGAGTTATCAATATCAGGTTGTCAGTCACAAAAATATCTATGAAAATCCCTATGAAAAATATCTGTCAAAATTGTTACCAGAAAATTATTTTCAAAAAAGGAAATTTTCAAAAAGGAAATCTTTAAAATTTGCTATCTTAGCTCCGAAATATATAATTATTACAAATGAACACACATACACGGTTCCTAGATATCTCAAAAAAATAACTTATCCTGTTTACCTGTTTCAAAAACACCTAAAGCTGTTCCTGAAATGTCTGTCTTCAAATAAACAATAAGACTTGAAGGACAGGTTGTAATTATTCAACTAAATGTACCAAACCAAAAAATCTAAGAAAATCAATTCAGGTTTTTCAAAAAATTTCTAACATGAATTTCTGAATTTTCGGGCCCCACACGTTGGGCGCCATTTATGTGACCTACTTTATTATGTTCATTACATAAAAAAATAGAACACAATGTGCTGACGGCAGCTGTTCGCCGGAGAACAGATAAAGTGAGTTCGAATTATTTACGGCTCTAAGAATGAAAATTCAAATTCATTAAGGGCGCCACCCAATTTAGATATTGCTTTACTATATTTGGATAATTGAGAAAACCAAATATCTATCTTTAACAAAATACCTAAAATGACTTAATATTAAATTTTCTTAGACATTCAGGCTGGGCAAATAGGAGAATAAAAAAACATATCACATATAAGAATATAATTAGAATATCAAAGTGGACAAGGCAAAATAGGTTGTAGACCAGGGAACCATAAAATAATAATTACATAAATTAAATAACATATATAATAATATTAACTAATGTATTATAGCGAAATACATACACTTTTATACCTGGTGTTATACCGCTCAAAGTTACCAGAATGGGGTATAATGGTAAGAAATAAACCTGTGACTGAATCTGCTGTCACATAGTACTATGTGAGAACTTCACAAAAGTCCTTTAGATTATAGTTTATAAAATTATCACGGTGGTATAATATACGATATCAATAATTAGTAATTATTTAAAATGATGGTATGATAAGCACTAATATGATAAAATAGTTATAAAAAATTTCAAAAAGGTAAGAGAACACTGAAGGTGTAAAAAAACCTGGTATTAAAGTCCAATGGTCCACATATGTAGCCTCTATCCAAGGTCCACTTGATGTAGTTGAAGACACAAAAACGAAGACAGGAAGAAGACAGGAAACAGACAGCAAAACGAAGAGAAGGCAGAAGAAAGGCTCAACCTTCCAGGTCAGCCAGGGGTCGATGATGCAACTCAGCAGGTCTCTAGCCTCTATCGGCTACTACTAGATCTCATCCGGTGGATGTCTGTCGACTCTGGCCAGGATTTAAAAGCGACTCGGTGTTGGTCCTCGTGGGAATCTTGACCAAAGTCAAGAGTTGCCACAAGAGTCGTCGTTCGATTTCCAGGAGTCTGATGGTGAGAGCTAAGCTGTACCCTAACACCCTAACAAAAAATAATCTCATGAAAGGACATGTGCAAAATAAAAAACCAACAAAATGAAGTAGGTATATTTTCAACCTGATCGATATCATTGCTAGTTCAAAAGTCATAACTTACCTTCTGAGAAGGGAGGTAAAACTAGAAGATATCCATAACAGCAAACAGGACTAAAACGGACTAACAGGACATCAGGACAAAATGGCGGTGTTCCCACCGCATGGCAGCTTACCGGTGTTTGGCACAAATCCCCATATAAGGCTCCAAAAAAAACCACTAACGATGGGTGCGACTTGATCTCGGCCCAAACGGCACTTCGTAAATTCCCCCCTAAGGGTTAATTTCGGTTCAATACCGAAAAAGAATCCCAAACACGAGACAAGCGCACCTCATCATGGCCGCACCGAAAAAGAACTCCTCGACGACCACGAGGACAGAACCATCCTCCTATTTCTAACAGTTGCCAGAAAAAACTGCACATCCTGTATGAAATCAGCGCCAGTTTTGAATTCCTAGCCTCTCATTGGTCAGAACCATAAATGCTATTGATTGACAGAATGAATTTCATAGAATGTAATCTAAAAGACCATTCTTCTTCTTTCTTTTCTACTATTGCACGAAACATTAACGGCTAACCGACTTGAGACCGATGACAGAAGTTCTATGAAAGAAGAACAGTGACACGCCCACAATGACTCGACGTCTAGAAAGTAAATAAATATAACCTTTAAGATTATATTTTGAAAAATAAAGAAAAAACCCAGTAAATACCTAGAGATCTCATTCAGAATCAACAAAATCCTGGGACAAACCTTCAATAGCCTAGAATTCATCATACCAGAGAACACAACGGTATGTCGCCTGCTCACATGTGAATGGATGTTTTTATTGACTTCACTATCTTAAATTTCAGAAATCCAGGAATACAGCCAGAAATCATAAGGTTCCTGCAGCTTGAGTATATTACTTTCAACAGCTCTTAGAATGTCAGAAGCAAGAGTATTACCTAGTGTTGAAACTTGTGAAATTCACTAGTATTCAACTATATATATGTTTGTTTTGAAATAGTGAAATAAATGTTTTATTCAGGAATTTGATATCAAAACTGAATGTTCTCTGTAAGTACTATGCCCAATAAATAAAAAACTATTATATATAAAAAAACAAAATTAGCAGGTGGCAATTTCAAATGCTACAATGCCCAATAAATGAAAAATTTACTATATATAAAAAAACAAAATTAACGAGTAGCAATTTCAAATGCTACATAGTGGCAAACATTTTAATTAGTTGGGATCGTTTATTAAACATTAAAACTTGATTTAATGTCATCTTCAAAAAAAATTGCTGCATCCGTGGCTTTTCAAGGACTTAAAAATTTTATCCAGAGTATCTACCAAATTTATTACTTCCCCATATTGATGTAATACGGGGGCGGTTTGATAATTCAGTGACTTTTTGAATAAAACAAATTTTTTTCCGCAAATAATTCTACATAATCACCTTTTAGCTCGATACATTTAGTCCAGCGTTTTTCTAATTTTTTTATTTCCTCCAAATAATAGGTTTTTTCAAAGCTCTCAAAATACGCGTTTGTTTCGGTAATGACTTCTTCATTCGACTCAAATCTCTTACCACCCAGCCATTTCTTTAAGTTTGTTTTATATAAAAACTAATATTTAAACTTATAGAAAACATATTATATTTGATAGCAAGTATATACCTTAGAATAAATTTCTGATATACGAGTGAAATCGAAAAAGTTTGCCTTTATTTTTGTTTTTCTTAAATGTATTTATTTAATTAAACTATGGTAAATTTGGCTAAGATTTTTTATGTCTTGTTTATCATTTACTGCGTTTTTTTCTTTTTTTATGTGTATTATTTCTTTAAATGTTAATTTGTGATAATTTGAGTCTTGTGCTAGTATTTTTGTATTTTTAAAGTCAAATTCATGTTTTTCTGTTATTTCATGTTTATGTAAAGCTGTAGATGCATTTTTTGTATATTTGTGACCATTTAGACGACTTTCTAGATATTGGGTTGTCATACCTACATATTTTTTTGGGCAATTTAAGCATGGTACAGAGTATACAATGTTCGTTTTTTTATTGGTTTTTGTTTGGCTTTTTAGTTGGGTAAATATTGAGGATAAGGTGTTTTGAGCTTTATGGCATACTTTTATGTTGTGTTGGGAAAATATGTATTTTAGTTTTTCTGAAAGTTGGTGGGTGTATGGCATGGCTATGTATTTTATTGGGTCTACTTCAGTTTTTGTGAGGTTTTTTTGCGTGTTGTTGTAGAACTTGTAGATGCGTTGTTTAAAAATTCGTTCTATGTTGTGTACTGGGTAGTGATTGTTTTTTAGAATATCCTTAACATATTTTAAAATTTCTGGACGGTATTCTGGAGAGGTGAGTTTGATGGCTCTGTCTGTTAGTCCAATAATTACACTATTTTTTTGTGAATTTGGATGAATGGAGTTGTAATTAAGGTATCTGCCAGACCATGTCTCTTTTTTATACAGTTTGGTTTGTATTTTGTTGTTGCTTCTTTTTAACGTTATGTCTAGAAAATTTATTGTTTTGTTTTTTTCTGTTTCTATGGTAAATTGGAGTTTTGGAATGGCAGTTATACAATCGTCAAAATCGTCAAAAATAATACATTGAAATCTAAATTTTGTAGTACGTTTTCTTCAAGATGTTCCATTATTAGTTGTGCTAAGGTTGAGGATATGTGAGAACCCATTGTACATCCATCTATTTGTTGAAAAAACTTATTTTGGTATTGAAAATAATTATTATTTTGTATTAGTAATACCGCTTCTGTAAATACATTGCACGATAGAGTTGTATGTTTTTTTAGTAAGTCCCATTTTGTTTTCAAAATATCTGTTATTAATTCATTTGGTATGTTTGTATACATTGAGATAACATCCAGTGATATGATTTTGTAATTATTTGGAATATTTATTGTATCTATAAATTGTTTAAAGAAGAATGAATCTTTTATGTAATAACTGTTTTTTTCAGTTATATTTGAAAGACAGCTAGATATATATATATATATATATATATATATATATATATATATATATATACACCATATCTTTTGTGATGCTACTGATACGAATACATAAAAAAAAAAATTCCACTGCGAAGTTAGTCGTGTGGACCTCTCGAGTGGCACCCAGATCACTGATATTTTGAATTGTGTTTTAGTGTAATTACTATTTTAATGGTTTAATTGTATAGGGCCACTGTGCAGTGAGTACCTAATATTACCAACGCGCATAAAGAAGTTTTCACTTTAAAAAATCATAAATATAAACAACATTTACAATACCAAACAAAAGTGTAATTGTCGTTGTAATTTAATAAATTTACAATGTCATTGATTAAAAATGTAAATATCTTTTAGTACCTTTACAGTACTCCAAACATGGAGTCATAATTAATTTGGAAATGATTTATCGTTTGTCACTTTTATTATTTATTACCAGACATGAATAAGTTTTCTCGTTGGTGTAACTTACCCTTGGTATGTGTTGAAGTCTTATCTAAGGCCCTAGAAAAATGTTCGTCTACTACGGAGGCCGCATCACCCTGATAATGGGTGAAGACCACACAATTCGCTGAGACGTACTGAGCCCTCGAACTGCCCCCTTCCTGGGAGTCGTCGTCCTCCACGCCTGGTTGCGGATCTGCAACATAAAGATTCTAAATAATAAAAAATTTCAAATTTATAGTCCCGTTATTCAAAACATGGACAAATATGTACATGTAGATAAAAAGAGATGACGAAATTACAAAACTATCGCATAAGACAGAAGACACCGGAGTGAGAAGACACCGAGCATGTGTTACATCATTGGAATAGATTATGATGGTTAAATATGGAGGCGAGGAGGACATATTATGCATGCGTTTAATTTCACAAACCCTTTGTGAATCAAATATCCAGCTAACTTCATAAAAAAATCAAATATAGAACTGTTATTCATAATATACCCTTGGGATTTAAAAACCAGCTTACCTACGATGCCAATCGTGGACGATGACGGCCAAATCCGAAGACCTATTAGCAAAGTTCGAACGAAAAATAAGAATAAGAAAAATATTTGAACCGACCCAGGATAAGTAAAAGAATTACAATGTATGTTAGACAAGATAAACAAAGAAAGTAATAGATCGGGACTGAAAATCAATGTCAAAAAAACTAAATTTATGGTTGTTAGCAAAATGAATGTTGGCCCGGAAAGAATAACACTTGATGGCGAGAATATAGTGCCACGTCTTTTTTTGGTTCTCTAAAGAGTACTCTGCTAGTGGTCTCTCTACTGGCAAATTATGCCCGGCTAGCTCAGTCGGTAGAGCATGAGACTCTTAATCTCAGGGTCGTGGGTTCGGGCCCCACGTTGGGCGCCAAAATTTGCCACGTCTTTTTTTTTTTTGGTTCTCTAAAGAGTACTCTGCTAGTGGTCTCTCTACTGGCAAATTATGCCCGAGCTCAGCCGTAGAGGGTAGAAGAAAAAAATCTAAAAGTGAGCCGCGCCACCGACTTAAAACGGTACAAGCCGGAAACCCCTAGGTCTTGTAGGTACCAGCAGAGCCACGCGAAAAACAACAAACAATTATGGTGAACTAGATAAATAAAACTATATTTACAATTACTGCAATATATTAATTAAGTAAAAATGATGTTCTGATTTTTTTACAATAAATTCTGTATTTTCGTAAAGTGGTTTAAACGAATTTAACACACTTTCTTAAAATAATATTTAAATTAATTATAACAATCTTCCAGACAGTAATAAAAACCTAATGAGGTACAAAAGAGAATTAAAATAACAAAAAAAAACAACAACAAGAAAATGTTCACAATATTTAAAATTTCGAAAATAATTGGTTTTATATAAAATTCCTGATAGCAAAAGATTAACACAACAAAAAAGGAAATACCAAATAAATGGACTTGCTACAAAAATAATATTTTAAAACCCTTACAATATCCACATAAATTATATTCAGTGATATATAAATTCAGATTCAGCTTGGAGCCGGTACAAATTTAACGAAAAATAATTTGGTTACTTTTAAACTATTGAAAACTTTATTGGGACGTCACTGGGAGCAGGTACAAATTAAATGAGAATAACTTGTTACTTTTAAATTATTGAAAACACTTAGATCAAGCACATAACTGATAAGTTGATAAAATTAAATTCCATACCATGTAACCAATTGAAAACCTCACTGAGACGTCACGGTAACATCGATGATCCAAGAACCGAAAAACCAAATAGTATTATCAATAATTTCTGCTAAAATTACCAGGCAAGTCTTTATAACGCTGAAGTTTATCGTCGATGTGGATGGAACGGCACATGGTACTTCACGATGGCTTCACTTCATCAAATCCCACAAGTGGTGATCTTAACTCGACACCAATATCCAAAAATATTCACCACATAGGCACGACAGAATGGTCAAGTTAAGAATTAAATGGTTTATCTTCCTAATCCAATAAAGATGGCCCCAAATTCAGCCAGATATGGAAGAAGAAACCGTAGAAGTTCCGCTCCCGTGTTAATATTCAACCGTTCCAAAAACTCTCAACCGACTTCCACCACTGCCACCAAACCAATCATCAATCCTCCTCGCTCTCAGACCGGACATCAAGAAAAATGTCCCGGGACACGCGTCAGCCAACCTTTCCATGTATAAGTCCCTAGTTCATAAACGCGCTCGTTCGCATCAGTTGCTAGCCCAAGCAAACCAACAATAATATATCTAACAAAACACTACAATCGAGGCCAATAATCAAGGCGAAGTCCAATAAGAGAGACAAAAATGTCACAGCTATCAATAATCGAATTCTATCACTACTACATAGGCAACACTACATACAACGAACCCAAATGCAGACTATTAAAACGGCAGATAGGAGAAGAAAATAATAGGCACGTGACAATAGAAAGAGTTTAGCACTTTAAATATCTTGGAAGCTGGATCAATCAGTCGATGGATCCAGACGAAGAAATCAAGACTAGAATAGAAATAGCTAGAAGAGCATTTCTGAATCTCAAGCGGCTACTCTGTGCCAAGCAACTTAACATTCATCTGCGGGAAAGGTTTACCAAGTTTTATGTATGGTCTATTCTATACTCTTGCGAAACATGGACGCTCCACCAAAAAATTATTGACCGCATTGCTGCATTCGAGATGTGGCTGTACAGACGGATACTCAAAATTCCGTGGACAAGCCGAACTACCAACGAGAATGTACTCATTAGAATAGGGCACGATAGAGAGCTCTTAACTATCATCAAGCGCCGCAAACTGGAATACTTGGGACATGTGATGCGTGGACCACGTTATAGTCTGCTTCGGCTTATTCTGAATGGAAAGATCGAGGGAAAAAAAATGGATAGGCCACAAAAAGCTATCCTGGCTTCGAAATCTCCGACAATGGACAGGTTTAACTGCTGAGGAACTTCTCCACGCAGCTCAAGATAGAGATAGATACAAAGAAGTAGTCAATATGGGAGTCGTCAACGCTTGAGAAAGCAAGACACTGTAAGAAGAAGAAGAAGGATAAGGATAAGTGAAGGATAAAGTATAACCATGAACTGGCAGAACTGTATAAAGAAATAGACATGATCACATACATTAAAATACAACGGCTACAATGAGCAGGGCATGTAGAGCGCATGAAAGAAAGAAGGATACCACAGAAGATCTCCAAAGAAAACATGAAAGGCAACAAGAGACAGGGCGGACGACGACTAAGATGGCATGACAACATACAAAAATTCGCAAGAGAACTCATAGGCGTAAGGAACTGCAAAAGAGCGGCTGCGGATAGAGAAGGATGAAAAAGAATGTTAAACGAGGCTAAGAAAAGAGGAGGCTGCAGCCCACAAAGGGCTGTATCATCCCGGATGGATAGGATGGATGGATGCTTCAAGAAGTTTACAGATCAAGAGACAAAATCTAGGCAGGGCCGTATCTGGACAAAAAATGTGAGGAGAGAAAGTTTTTTGGGAGTTTAAAAAATTAAGTAAAAGTTTTAAACAGGTTTTAAGGAAAAATAAAACAGGCCTAACATAAAAACATTTACCATCTAATTTTCAAAATAATGATCATAATAATAATATATTATAACTACATCAATATATTTATTATTTTTCTTTGTAAAGTACCTGAAGTCCTTTCTAATTACATTATTGTTATTAAATTATTTGACTCTCCTAATGAGGCATTTCTGCAATTATTACTTTGGTTATTTCTTTTATCAGAAAATTGAAACATATGTTACTTTTTTAAAAGGGAATTGTTTTGAAAGTGGTTTGAACCCTAAGATTTCTTTTCAATAAACAAAATTCATTATTATAAATAAGTCCCCCTGTATATTAGCGAATTTTAATTGAAAAGTAATACCATTCCATTCGGTTTGGCGACAAACATTTTTAAAAACAATAAAAATGTTAATAGCCACTTTGTGTAGGTGTGGTTTTGAAAACAAACAATAAATTAATTAAATTCCTTTGGTAAATTTGTGAGGTTCGCGGCACCTTTTTCATTTTAAGAAAAACATACAAAAAGTTTGAATTTTAATTTCAGTCTACTGCGCTTTCGTAGACTTGAAAAAGTCCTATGAAAGAGGGATAAGGAATGAATTGTGATCGGCATTGTCTGTGCGTCGGGTGAGTGGTAGTTTGATACGAGCACTGAAATCACTTTACGAGGGTTCCACTACTTGTGACAGGATAAACGAAGCTTATACGTACTGATTTAACATCGAAAAGGGTGTGAGACAGGGATGTGTGGCTTCACCATAGCTGTTTAACTTATACATAGACGATTGTTTAAATAATTTGAGGGAGAGGCTTATGATTTGAAAATAGAGGATTTGATCGTCAAATGATTTCTTTACACCGATGATCAGATAATATTAGTATCATCTGAAGAGGAGTTGCAGGCGATGGTTAATATTATGTATATCTATTGAAAAGTATGGAGAAACTTTAGCTGTGGCATTAGATATCTCCAAGGCGTTCGATCGAGTTTGGCACCAGGGACTCCTCGCCAAGCTTCCATCTTATGGCTTGCCCCCTCAGCTGTGTTCTCTGCTTGCTAGTTTTCTCTCAAACAGGTCTCTCCATGTAGTGGTCGATGGAGTTTCATCTGACACTCTACTCATAAATGCTGGTGTTCCGCAAGGATCCATTCTGGCACCAACACTATTTTTACTTCACATCAACGACCTATTGAAAGCAACTTCATGTCCCGTACACAGCTTTGCCGATGATAGTACCCTCCATACCGCTTTCTCTTCCAGGGCCCCTATATCAGCCCGTTAAACCAGAAATGAACGAGGAAGAAATGTTAACAATATAAATATGGACTTAGCAACAATTCTCGAATGGGGATCCAATAACTTGGTAGAATTCAATGCAAACAAAACACAAGCATTTACTCTCAAGATTGACACTACAAGGACCAATCTTCATCAAGAATCCTTCTTTTACAGGGCTGCTACGGAATGGAATAAGCTTTCAAAATCAGTTTTTCCAGAGAACTATGATCTGCAACTTTTTAAAAAGCGTGTCCACAATCATTTTCTATCTATAATCCCTTTCCCTTCTAGTCGCAGTGCGGGCCGTCCGCGGCCCACACGATAGGTCCACCCTTTTTGCGACTATTTTCAGTAAAAAAAAAGAAGGTATTTCATGTGCAATGTCCTATACCCATCTTTAATTGTTGAATGTTCTTTCACAGCTTGCAGAAGTTACAGCTAACATCAGTGCTAAGCGTAAAAAAAAAAAAGAAGCGAAAGACGTACGTAAGAACCGTAGTGGAAATAAATGTATGTATATGTAAAGTAGTCCAACATTTCGAGAAATAATGCATCGGAATAGTATTCAGATTTAATAAGTGTTTCGTATTTGATTATTGAGTGAAAATTTAAGATGATGCTATTATATATCTAATATAGCATTCGATTACACATTGTTAATTAGTTAAGGGGAAATATGTTGGACGAAAAACTTGCCCGAGGTATTTAATTCAACCATAATCAGAAACGGACGAATACGAACACGCTGCGCCCGCTGCTCATTTTTTTCCCTATAAAAATGTTTAAGTCGGAATATCCCGCTATCATTTAAGAAACACTTCTCGGTAGTGCGTCAAATTCTTATTAATTTGTAAAAAAATCTTGTTTTAATCAACGGATGTCTGGCGCGAAACTCAACCGGGGAAAGAAGGCAACATCTTAGCACAAATTACGAGCAAAAGAACTAAGCACTAACAAATGTCAGACGTGTTGGGGGAAGAACGCAACAACTTAGCAAAAAGTAGTTGGGCAAATACGAGCATTAGAAATCAGCAGCAATATATGTCGGACGCGTTGGGGAAAGAATGCAACTTTTAAGCAAAAACTAGATAGAGAATACAAACGCGAGTATCTACTTAGCAACAACAAAAGTCAGACGCATTGGAGGAAGTTTAATACGAGCACTGAAATCATTTTACGAGGATTCCACTGCTTGTATCAGGATAAACGGAGCTTACATGGACTGGTTTAACATCGAAAAAGGTGTGAGACAAGGATGTGTGGCTTTGCCATGGCTGTTTAACTTATACATAGACAATTGTTTAAAATATTTAAAATTTTTGAAAGAGAGTACATATGGATTAAAAATGAATGATTTGATCGTCAAATGATCAGGTCATATTAGCGTCATCTAAAGAGAAGTTGCAGGCGATGGTTAATGTTATGCATGATGCTCAAAAATCAAATGGATGAAAATAAATGTAAGCAAATCGAAAGTAATGCTTTTTGAAAGAGAAGAAAGCATGACAAACTGTGAAGTTCTAATATAGGGAGAAAGAGTTAAACAAGTAAATGAGTTTGTATACTTGGGTTCAAAATTTACAAGAGATGGAAAGTATGACAGTGACATTGAGCGAAGGGTGTTGACACGAAAACAAATAAATGGGGCACTGCATAGCTTTATGAACAGCCACAAAGTGTCAAAAAAGGCACGTCTGGCTCTGCATAGAGGAGTGTTGGTTCCTACACTTATGTATGGTAGTGAATGTTGGGTTTGGCAGAAGAATCATGAAAATAGGATTAATGCTGCGGAGATGAGTAGTTTGAAAAGTATAGCCGAAGTGACTCGGTTGAATAAAGTAAAGAATAGTGCGATAAAAGAACGCTGTGTGTAAAAGAAGATGTGATTACAAAGATAGATAAAGGAATGCTTAGATGGTTTGAACACTTAGAAAAGATGGATGAAGAAAGAATGACGAATTAAATTTATAATGCGATTGTGAATGGACAAGTCAGTAGAGGTCGACCTCGGCGAACATATCTCGATCAGATCAACATTGTTTTGAAAAAAGGCCAGGTCAAGAGCACCAACAACCGACGAACATGTATGAGAGCACCGATGAAAATAGAGGAAGCAAAAGATGTGTGTAAGAACCGTTGCAAGTGGAAGGAAATGGTCCCTGCCCACCCCTACGGAAAAAAGGCGTGACTATATGCATGTATGTATGTATTGGAGGAAGAATGCAACATCTTAGAATTACTTGGAGGAATACAAGTACGGGGACTCAGCAACCAACCAAAAGAACGCAACATCTTAAAAAAACAAAGTACTCAGTAGCAACAGATAAAATTTGCATTGAAGAAAGAACACATCTTAGCAGTTCCAAAGACAAAACTTGTAAGTTGCCTACTTCTAGAAAATTTTCTCTTATCGTAGAAGTAGTAAAATATCAATCTTATTCATATAAGTGTTAGCTTAGTAATAAAACTTTTAAAACGTTCAAAAAGAGTAAACGAAGAAAAGAAAACTTTACTTTATAAAGTATCCAAAATCTAAAGTCTCTAGGTGTTAATAAAAATATTGTGCAACTGATTTAATAAAATATGTGAAAACATTTAAAAATAATTTAAAACGACTGGATTTTTATCCAAAATATATTCGCAGTGTACTTAAAAACTTCTATATAAAAATATCGGAATATATGGTAATAGTTCCATTCGCAACTTGATTTAATATAAGAATGATTAATAATTAAAATTAACATACTTTCACATAATTAAACAGTGTTTTACTTGAACACAAAATGTGAGCATTTTATGATTTATTAGTTTAACTTGTTGGCAGTAACGGTAGGAATCACGCATATTTCAAATTATATGCACAATGTTCAAAGGCGTATCTACTAAACGGGCACATACAAGTTTAGATTTTAAAACCTTAAAAAAAATATTTTTTACAATTATCAATACACTGTGGCGGTTACTGTTATGTTCATTATAAATGTTTATTTAAATATTTTATTAAAAATAGTAGGATACCACAAATGTATAGAGTGACTCATATTTTATTTTTTATTGTTTTTTTATTTATTTATTTTGTAAATTGTTCAATGGCCACATTGAAATCGTTGCGGATAAAGAGTCACCTTGTTTATCACCTTTGATTATTTTAAATTCAATACGCTGCTTTTGAATTTATTTATCAAAAAATGGATCTGAATTGAAAATATACATAAAAAAAAGTTTAATATTTAGAGAGATTGGACTTGGAGCTGTAAATTACATTTTTAATTTCTTTCTTCAAGACACTTCTTCTTCTTCTTCTTCTTCTTCAGGGTAGCTCTACAACCCTTTGTGGGTTTTGGCTGCGTTAACGATGTGCCTCCACCGATCTCGGTCCAGCATGGCCTTCTTCCAGTCATATATATATATATATATATATATATATATATATATATATATATATATATATATATATATATATATATATATATATATATATATATCGCGTTAAAACGTGCGTCGGCGTCTTGCGATTCCTAATCTCCATTCCTCTCTATTCGTCCACATGTCCTCTCTCAGATCTCTCTCTTCCATCTCTTTTTGTATGCCTTCTCTCCAGCTCTTTCATGGTCTTCCTCTTCTTCTTCTTCCTCTGGGGTTCCACTGTAATATTTTCTTTGGGATTCTGTCTGGTGGCATTCTTTGAACATGCCCGTACCATATCAACTGTTTAGTTCTTATTTCGTCTGTGATGTCGTGCTGTACTCCCATTATTTGTTTTATCCTCTCATTTGTAACTCTTTCTAGTCTTGATTTCCCCGCTGCTCGTCTCCAGTAATCCATTTCTGTGGCTCTAATTTTTCTTTCGATCTTTTCTTTCAAAGGCCATACTTCGCAACCGTACATTATTATGCTCTTCACTATCGTGTCGTAAATTCTTTTTTTGTTGTTGTTGCTTATTGTTCTATCCCACGGTACTCCGTTTAACATTGATATTGCTCTTCTTCCTTTCATATTTCTGTCCAATATTGCTTTTTCGAGTGTCCCATCCTTTGATATTCTCATTCCTAAGTAATTGTAAGCTGACGTGTGTTTGATTTTTTGTCCATTTGATAATTGTAAGTCCTGTTCCAGTCATATATTTGCATAATTTGTAGGTCTCTTAGGATGTTGTTCCTCCATCTAAATCTCGGTCGCCCCAAAGTTCTCTTACCGACCGGATTTTCTTCCCACACTGTCTTGATTAGTTAATCGTCAGGTGCTCTCTGGACATGTCCAGCCCACCTCAGGCGCATTGATTTTACGGATTTAACTATGTCCGGTTTTTAATATAGTTCTTCAAGACACTACTAATGAGTATCACTGAGATTGTCTTGAGTTAATTTCCATCAAAAAGTTCGTCTCTAAACCTGATCCCTTAGCTACTGTTCGTTAGTATCACTTTCATTAGGTTAGTCTCAATTCTTGGAGTAGCTGAAACAAAGATTCCCTTTCCATGAAAGCAATGTTGCCTTTTTTTTAAAGTCGACTAAGATTGCCAAACATAGTTCGTATAATTTTTAATAATTGATATTCCACATTATTATTAAAATGTCTATGAACAAAAGGAAAAGAGTTAGTCTGTGAGTATCTTATTGCAAATAATGCTTAACTCTTAAAGACAGCAGTACATTTTATGATCTAATATCTTTTAGTGCATTTAAGTGGCACCTCGTTAAACATATTTTAAGTTTATTGTTAATCTAATTTAAATTTTGTACATCGTGTAGGTCAATTATTAGAAGACTGTAAACAAATAAGTACGCCACTGTCTTGATGAGTTTAGCATATTTTAATTATTTACAGCTTTAACAATTTTCTGAACAAACTACAAATGTACACAGGAAATATATATAATCATAAACTATTAAGATTTAATACAATTTACATACATTTTCAGTCTACAAGAAGGATCTGTTCATCTTTCCATGGAAAAATAAAGACGAGAAAAAAGAACAGCTAAAAAATGTTTGTTTGATACTTTGTATCCTTTAAAATAACGTACGCGGTATTTGTATATTTTTTCTGCTTATTAAATATATTTTTCACATTGAATTATCTACGAGATTATTATGAGGTATAACAATGGTAACATTGTATGTGGTCAGGTCTAATAAGTGGGATAAAATTTGCATAGCTTAAGGCGAGTTTATACAGCAAATAAAATAAAATAAGAAACAAAATAAAATAAAAAAGATAAACATGCCCAAAACTATGAAAGCGTTTATACAAGAAATAAGATAAAATAAGAAATAAGAATAAGAACAAAAGATGGCCAACTTTTATCTCTTTGTCTATTTTATTTTATTTTGTTTAAAAACTGATAATGCGCGTCACCCAAATACAATCAACCTAACCTAACCTAAAAATATTATTTGTGGAGGTATTTTTGATTTTCCTTCTATGGCCCGTATATTTATTCCATCTGTGTTCAAAAGCTTCAGCTACAGAAAAAATGATTTAAAAACGGTAAACTCTCTGATTTTTGGCACTTACGTGCTTCCTCCATTATGTTAGCAATTGCGCGCAAAGCATTTTCTTTCAGTCGGCTGTTCTTGTATTTTCCATCAGTTTTAACTGAGGAAAGGTCGATACCTGCTCTATCCATTTTAATATTTTTTAATAGGAAATAGATGGTAGATATATAGTTGGATAATTTTAAATAATGATAAAATTAAAAAAAAAACGTATTTGAAATAAAATAACAAATCAATTTGGAGATTATGTACTGTTATGCACAAAACACAAAAGTCATTGTCAAAAAAGCTGCGATTTCATCGGTTCATTCTTATTTCTTATTTTAATTTAGTCATCTGTATAAACCAATGTTTTTTGCACTCATTCCTTATTTTATTTTATGGTATTTCTTATTTTTATTTTATTTTATTTGCTGTATAAACTCGCCTTTAGGTTAAGTTTAGATAAAGTCTCAAATCCATTTATAAAATAAAAATATTGAAAAGACTATGACGACAAATTAGAATATCCTTGCTATCGAGGAACATAACAGATAGTAAAATTAAAAATATCTTTGTTGCGGGGGAATATTTTAGATGTTAAAATAAAACGTTCAAAGTCTCGGGCCTCTAATAGATTAAGGGTTATGCACAAAAGATCTGATAGGTCGAGGTGCTTGAGAGGCTGCATAACCTTCACGACTTACAATCCCTACAATCTACAATCTATCAATCATCCAGCAGAGTCGCAAATGTTTACCAAATTGATACTATAATTCTCTCTCTCTCTTGTCCTTTTACTCTCGAGAGAGTATGGTGACATTATGTCTCAATTGCTCGGATCGTAGTTCTTCATCCTTCTCTGTCTTGAGCTGCAAGAGAAGCTTTTTGTAGACCGTGACCAATGATTTCTTTGGTTTGGTCCACCCAGCGCGGCGGAGACCTTCCTCTTGGTCGTTTACCATTGATTTTTCCCTCTACAATAAGTTTTTCCAGCCCATTCATTCTTCTTGAAATGAGTCCAAAATACCGTAGGTATGATTGGTTTATCCTGGTTGATAGCCTTGTGGTGATTTTTAGTTTGTTAAGAATTGACAGGTTAATACGGTGTTCTGTGTATAATATTCGCAGCATTCTTCTGTAGGCCCACATTTCAAAAGCATCTATTATTCTTTGATTAGTCATTTTTAAAGTCCAGGTCTCAGAGGCATATGTGGCAATAGGAAAGATCAAGGATTTTAATTATTTCAGTTTGTTGCTTTGAGATATTGCAGAGTCTTTCCATATTCGAGTAAGTTTTATTGTTGAGTCACGTGCTATGGCCAGTCTGCGTTTAATTTCTTCATCACAGCCACCTTTGTTTGTGATAAGTGATCCTAAATACGAGGGCGGTTTGATAAGTCAGTGACTTTTTGAATAAAACAAATTTTTGTCCGCAAATAAACATTTTATTTTTCTACATAATCACCTTTTAGCTCGATACATTTAGTCCAGCGTTTTTCTAATTTTTTTATTCCCTCCAAATAATAGGTTTTTTCAAAGCTCTCAAAATACGCGTTTGTTTAGGTAATGACTTTTTCATTCGACTCAAATCTCTTACCGCCCAGCCATTTCTTTAGGTTTGGAAACAGAAAATAGTCGCAAGGGGACAAATCTGGAGAATATGCTGGATGGGGTAGCAGTTCGTATCCCAATTCGTGGATTTTGGCCATCGTGACTATCAAAATTGCACACGTGCATTGTCTTGATGGAACAGCACTTTCTTCTTCTTAGCCAAATGAGGCCGTTTTTGCTTCAAATCAACGTCGAATCTGTTCAAAAGCTTTGAATAATATTTGCCGGTGATCGTTTTACCATTCTTGAGGTAATCGATGTGAATGACACCGCGTACATCTCAAAAAACTGTGGCCATGACCCTGTTGGCTGACAGACTCTGTTTCGCCTTCATTGGTCCACGTTCACCCCGAGCAACCCACTGTTTCGATTGTTCCTTGGTCTCTGGCGTGTTGAGATAGATCCATGTTTCATCCACAGTAACAAAACGGCGCAAAAATTCGTACGGCTGAACATCGCTAAACACTCTTTTAAAGTGGTCACACGACTGCGCTTATGGTCGAGTGTGAGCAATCGCGGCACCCATCCCGCAGAGAGTTTTTTCATGTCCAAATATTCGTGTAAAATATGATGTACCCGTTCAGTTGAGATACACCTACAGCATGAGCCAACTCACGCACTTTCATTCTCCGATCATCCAATATCATTTCATGGATTTTATCGACGATTTCCGGCGTGATCACTTCTTTTGGGCGACCTGGACGTTCGGCGTCACTAGTGCTGGTACGACCACAACGGAACTCTGTAAACCACTTCTTAACCATTGAAATTGATGGTGCCGAGTCCCCGTAGTATTTATCAAGTCTTTCCTTAGTTTCAGTGATGGATTTTTTACGTAAAAAGTAATGCTTAATCAGCACACGAAATTCACTTTTTTCCATTTTCGTAAAAATTCACGAGGTTGTCTGCTTTGAACGGCTATCAAACACCAACTGCACGACGTAGCTTGCTCAAAATTAGAATGCTGACCACTGATATATTATAGTTGACGGCAGCACTGTTGCATTTGGAGTAACTACGCGAGAAATTCAAAAAGTCACTGACTTATCAAACTGCCCTCGTAGTTAAATTTCTCAATCACTTAAAAACCATCGATCTGTCTAACATTGGCAGGGTTGCGGTTTATTATCATAATTTTCGTCTTCTTTTTGTTCAACGTAAGACCATGTTCTTGGCTTTTGTTGATTTTCACAAGGCTTTCGACAGCATAAAACTAGAGAACATTATTTAAGCTTCGAACAAAAGCCGCATTGATAGTCGATATATTAAACTCGAATATAACATCTATAAAAACGCAACGATAACTATACAGCTATATGAAACCAGCAAACCCATAAACATTGAACGCGGCGTTAGGCAGGGAGACACTTCACCCAAAATATTTATAACAGCACTAGAGTATGCATTCAAAAGACTAGAATGGGACAATAAAGGCATCACCATAGATGGAGAAAATCTGAATCATCTTAGTTTCGCAGACGATATAGTTCTGATCGCTGATGAGCTTGGAGAAATAAAAAAGATGTTAAGAGATCTGGATGAAGCATGTTTAAAAATCGGTCTTAAAATAAATTTTAAAAAAACAAAATATATGACCAATCTCGTCCCAAGTGAGGAACTCTATATATCGGACCAATGGAATGGAACTTGTAGGAAACTTGTAGGAACTTGTAGAAAAATACGTACGTCTGGGACACGAGATCAGAATAGATAAAGACAATCAAACCTGCGAGACGAAGAGGATAACGCTGGCATGGGCAGCATATAGTGCTTTGAGAGATGTATTCAAGAGCGACATCCTATTAAGCATAAAGCGGAGAGTTTTTGATCAATGCTTACTTCCGGTGATGACATACGGGATGGAAACATCAACCCTTACTAAAAAATCAGCCTCAAAGCTGCAGGTAACACAGAGACGTACGGAAAGATCAACGCTCGGGATAACCCTCAGAGATAGAGTGAGCAACGAAGATGTTAGGAGAAGAACGGGAGTTACCGACGTCATCGTTCGTATAGCCAAACTAAAATGGAACTGGGCGGGTCATACCGCTCGACTACGCGATTCTAGATTTTTTTTTTATGAAAATAATCGCAAAAAGGGTAGACCTATCGTGTGGGCTGCGGACGGCCCGCACTGCGACTATTAGAAGGGGAAGGGATTATAAAAAGGAAATGATTGTGGACACGCTTTTTAAAAAGATGCAGGTCATAGTTCTCTGGAAAAACTGATTTTGGAAGCTTATTCCATTCCGTAGCAGCCCTGTAAAAGAAGGATTCTTGATGAAGATTGGTCCTTGTAGTGTCAAGCTTGAGAGTAAATGTGTGAGACTGATCAGCGTGCCGAGTTCTTCGGCCGAATGTGGCCAATGGTGGTACAAGAGTTTTTATTTCTCTGGAGCATCTGCCATGAAAATATCTGTAGAGCAATGACTGGTCTGCAACTCTTTTTCTATGTTCTAGAGGCTGAAGGGTATCTGTGAGAGTTAAGCTGTTTATCAAGCGAATGGCTCTTTTCTGAATGGAATCTAGAAGACGAAGAGTATGCCTTGGTGCTGAACCCCAAATGTGCGAGTAATACTTCAGTAGAGGTCGGATTTGAGCCTTGTACGTCGTCAACAGTTGATCAGGAGTAAAAAAATTTCTGGCTTTCCACAGAAAACCTAGCCTCTGGCTTGCCGACTTTGCGATGTTAGCAACATGGTCATGCCAAGATATATTATTGGACACCGTGACTCACAAAATCAAGATGGAGGGACTTGGTCCAAGGGTATTTCCGGACATTGTAATGCTGCTAAACCACCATTAAAAATTGTTCTCCCACACCTTTAAACATCTAATTCTACCCCATAGATAGGTTTCCACGAGTAAAATATTTTTTGGAGAGAGTTCGGTCTGGAGCTCCAATTCTAAATAATTACCCTAAATATTATGAATTAAGAGAAGCTTTATCGTACCAGCTCTAGTAATTTATTGCCCGCGAACGGCCACTGTTTTATATCTTCGTCAAATAGTTCAGTACCTACTACAGATGGACTCGCAAACTCCTAGAATGGAGACCCAGGCTAGACAAGCGCAGCAGAGGCAGACCACCAACGAGCTGGACGGACGATATAAAGAGAGTTGTCACAAACTGGTTACAATCAGCCAGGAGCAGAGATGAATGGAGAGAACTAGGGGAGGCCTATGTCCAACAGTGGACCTGAAAAAGGCTGGATGATGATGAAGACCATGTTCTCTGCTGATCCTGTCCAACTTTCTCATGAATTACGTGAGTTCTTCTTCCGAACGAGCTAGTATTAAGGTGTCATCTGCATATCTAAGGTTAGTAATACGATAATAGGTTATCAAATATTAACAATATTTTGTGGGATCCCGCAACAGTTCTTTGTACTTTATCATTAGATCTCGTATTGTCAAAAACACAATTTCAACAATTTGTGCTCGTCCCGAAAGGTCTAGGGTAATTAGACTAGCTTCAAAGTTAATAAACAAACAACATTAATAATCAACACTTACGCTAATTGATGACACCCGTCAACTACTAATAGATTTTACAGATTTTAAATTGGTTTCAGCGGCGGTATATATAACTCGGCAGCAGTAGAATTGGACGGTATTTTTGAGCTTATAAATAAATAAAAATAACCCATCAAAATAACTAAAACCCAACGTAAAGGTAATAAAAAATAGTCGTATAACTAACTCGACGAGATTTATCAATTTTAATGGCGTTAGCGTTTTGCAAATTCAACCATTGACGACGTGGTCATTTGATTAACTCGATGCAAAAGATAAAGTTCATAAACTAGACAACGTTACGACGCGAGTCAAAGAGTTTTATCTTTACCGGTTTGACCGAAGAGATAGGAGAGTCACTGATAAAACCAAGGGAATAAAATATTTAATTTTTTATTACTCATGCGGGATAAGTAGTATCTTAGAGCACAATGTTGCGGTTGAAAAATAGCTCTTTGCCTATTGAGTGTTACTTCCTCTTCTTCTCATGCGTATCCATCACTGAATGTTTGCGACCACATTTTCCATTTCATTCCGGTCTCTTAATGTATGTATCAGGTCATCTATCGTTCTCGGTCCGGTCCATTGTCTTGCATTTCGTAACCATGACATCTTTTTCCTTTCCATTCCTCTTTTATCTTTGTACCTTTCTTTGATAATTAGCTGTAATAATTGGTATTTTGTGTTACGCATTATGTGTACGCTGTTTTTCTTTTCTTGATTGTCGTTAACTAAAGATACTCTACTAAAGATCTCTACCAAAGGAGACTAACCGAAAAACTCGATAGAAATTCTGAGAAAATAAACGAGAACATTAATAGCAGCTGGAAAATAATTAGAGAAAGCATAGAGAAGCGCTCGGCACACAAAAAATCAAAAGTAATTCAGATGGAACATACAATAGAACATCGTGGTTTAGGAAAGAAATAAAAGAAAAATGTAAATAGAAAAGGGACGCTGTTTTAAAATAAAGATCTCAAAAAACACCAGAAACATACCAACAATACAAAGAAATACGTAACGAAACCAACTCATTAGTACGAAAATTAAAAAATGAACATTGGGAAAAGTTTTCAAAGAGATTGGAAGGAGATTTTTATGGCACACAAAAACAAATATGGCGAGTAATAAGACAACAAAGAAAAGAAATGACAGAAATAAAGAAAACCAATAAAATATCGGAGGAGGAATGGATAAAATATCCGACAAAGCTATTTGACGGACCAAATGAAGAAAAAGTAAATATAGAACCATATATAAGACAACACGTATAAGTTACTATAAGTGAAGTTGAAACAGACTTGAAATCATTAAAAAATAGGAAATTCCCAGGACAAGACGGGCTCCAAAATGAATTACTAAAGTACGGAGGTAGAAAACTAACACAAATATTAACAAATCTCATACAGAACATTCCAACACAATGCAGAATCCCTGGCAGATGGAAAAAAAGTACAACAATTATAATGTTTAAAAAAGGAGAGAAACAGGAACCCTCAAACTACAGAAGCATAAATTTGCTAGATACTGCACATAAACTAATGACCAAGGTTATCACTAATAAGCTTAACTCAATTATTTCACTCTCAGATGAACAACAGGGTTTCAGATCTGGAAGATCATGTGTGGATGCTGTATTTGTACCGAGACAAATAGTAGAAAAATCCATGGAATATAATAAACCGGCCTTTATATGCTTTATTGACCTGAAAAAAGCATTCGATCGTGTAAAAATAGATGATATAGTACACCTGTTATATAAAAGAGACATACCCATCAATATAATCCAAACCATAGAAGACATTTACCACGGCACCAAAAGTTCACGCCCGCATTAATGGAAATTTAACAGGTGACAGACCCATTCATAGTGGAATCAGGCAAGGAGATTATCAATATTATTATGGATGAAATAATAAAAAAAGTACGACTTGGCAACGGGTATTATCTGGACGATACTGAAATAAAAATACTCTACTACGCGGACGACGCCGTAATGATTGCAGAAGATGTAAACGATTTTCAAATATTACTTTACACTTTCTACACAACAGCAAAACAATGTAACATGATAATCTCAACAGACAAAACAAAATGTATGACGACATCAAAAGAACCACTTAGATGTAAACTTGAAATAAATGGAGAAGTAATCAAACAGGAAATGAAGTTCAAATACCTGGGTATAGAAATTAAAAGTTATGGAAACGTAGAAGAGGAAGTACAAGAACAAGCAGCTAAATCCAGCAAAGTAGCCGGATGTCTAAACGACGTAATTTGCGTAATCAACACCTAAAACAAGAAACGGAGGATTACAGGAAAGATTTTGATGGATAGGAAAAGGAGTGAGAACATTAGACAAATGTGTAAAACGGAGAGTATCAATGATTGGGTATCGAAGAGAAAACAAGAATGGAATCAAAACATTAATCGTATGAGAGAAGATAGACTAGATCGCCACTCTGAGGTTCAAGTCAAAGTCTGCTCTTAAATTTCACAAACGCACTTCGAGCTTGTTCTATGTGACATTTTATGTCTAAATCGGATGTCCAGTCTTCATTAAGCCATGTTCCGAGATATTTGGGCTTTTTTACACGCTCAATTGGCTCGCCTCCGTGTGTTAGACTGGAGTTTTTGAAAGTGTTAGGTTCACGGGTCAGTCTCATTTATTTTGTTTTTTTTCGTGTTTATTTCAAGGCCCATTTTTTACAGTGTTCTCCTATTACGTTGACTAGGTGTTGAAGATCATGCATGTTATTAGAGATTAAAACGGTGTCGTCCGCATATCAGATGTTATTAATCCACACCCCGTAAACTTTGATGCCTATCTCAACATCCTCAAGTGCTCCCTGAAAAATATGTTCGGAATACAGATTAAACAACAAGGGTGAGAGAAAACATCCTTGGCGGACTCCTCTACGAGTTTCAACTGTATTAGTTGTCTCACAATCAATCTAATTTGGGCTGTTTCGTTCAGATATAGATTTGCAATACATCGGATATCCATTTGGTTAATATCCATCCACCTTGGAATTCGCAACAATTTTTGGTGTTGTACCCTATCAAAGGCCTTCTCAAAGTCTATGAAGCAGATAATTACATTTGTTACTTGGCGCACGCAAATTATACTTAGCACACGCAAACTATCCTTGTCGCACGCGAATTCGAACAACCAACCTTTCGGTTAACAGCCGAACGCGCAACTGTCAAATTGACATTGCAAAGTTTATATTTTTATTTCAATTAATATTTCTGGTCTGGATCCCCGTTTTATGCTCGCGTTTATTCCGCATTCGCAATCAAAAATAGTATGTGCAACCCGTGCGATGTTGTCGATTGCTCGCTTCGCTCGTGCGTTCAACTTCGTGAGCAGTCGCCAACTTATCGCACTATTTGCAAAATATACTATTGTAAAACGATGCAACCATTGGTTGAATTATCCCTATTATAGAAAGAAAATGATTGTGGACCCGCTTTTTGAAAAGTTGCAGGTCATAGTTCTCTGGAAAAACTGATTTTGGAAGCTTATTCCATTCCGTAGCAGCCCTGTAAAAGAAGGATTCTTGATGAAGATTGGTCCTTGTAGTGTCAATCTTGAGAGTAAATGGGTGAGACTGATCAGCGTGCCGAGTTCTTCGGCCGAATGTGGCCAATGGTGGTACAAGAGTTTTTATTTCTCTGGAGCATCTGCCATGGAAATATCTGTAGAGCAATGACTGGTCTGCAACTCTTCTTCTATGTTCTAGAGGGTGAAGGGTATCTGTGAGAGTTGAGCTGTTTATCAAGCGAATGGCTCTTTCTGAATGGAATCTAGAAGACGAAGAGAATGCCTTGGTCCTGAACCCCAAATGTGCGAGCAATACTCCAGTAGAGGTCGGGTTTGAGCCTTGTACGTCGTCAACAGTTGATCAGGAGTAAAAAACTTTCTGGCTTTCCACAGAAAACCTAGCCTCTGGCTTGCTGACATTGCGATGTTAGCAACATGGTCATGCCAAGACATATTATTGGACACCGTGACTCCCAAAATCGAGATGGAGGAAGGGACTTGGTTCAAGGGTATTTCCGGACATTGTGATGGGATGATTTAAGGAATTCACTTTCTTGGAAAACGTGGCACTTTTGGTTTTTTGGGCGTTGAACTGAACAAGATTGTTGGTTCCCCACTCGACGATTGCTTTAAGATCTCTATTGATGGAATTAACCTGTTCCTGCCCGAGTCTATTTGTATCATTCACCGAAAGTGATCAATAGGATGTGAAAGTTGAGACAAGTGTGCTATCGTCTGCGAAACTGTAAATGGGATTCGTGGTGGTTTTCAAGAGGTCGTTGATGTGTAAAAGAAATAAGGTGGGGGACAGGATGGAACCCTGGGGGACCCTGGCATTGGTTTTAAATGCATTAGAAGAAATACCGTCAACTGCCACATGTAAGGAGCGATCTTGCATGAAGCTCAAGAGTCATTGGCGCAGTTTGGTTGGGAGACCGTAGGCAGATAATTTACTTAACAATGCCTGGTGCCAAACGCGGTCAAAGGCTTTAGATATATCCAAGGCTATTGCACGGGATTCACCAGACTTTTCAATAGTGTTTGTCCAGAGCTGAGTGACATTTTTGTTCGGGTAATATGGCCCAATCTTCTACTGCCCTTCCATCGTTTATTTATTTAAATATGTTGTTGGCGCTTTATGACTTACCATTTTAATGAATGAAATAGATTCATTATTTCAACTTTTGTGCATGTTTATAAAAAAATCCCGAAATACGTCAATTTTAGATTTTAAAATGACATCCTGCAGCGAGTGAAAGTTATTACCCTGAAATTTTTAAATGAGAAGTAGAGCACAAGTGTTGTTTAAAAAGATGCCGACGTAACAAAAATACGTTTTTTCTATAAATTTCATCTCTTAAACCCGTCTAAAAAGTACAGAACAGTTAGTATTTCACATGTTATTTTTAACTGCTAAAGTTAAAATAATTAATTGTTTTCTTTGTACGTAAATACCTCAATAAAGCAAGCGAGTAAATATATCAGATTTTTACTTTATTTTTAATAATACTAATCATTAAAGAAAGTTATAGAGTATTTCAATATTATTTTTGGGTACTATTTTGTAAACAAAATTATTTTAATATTGTTTATTTTAAATAAAAGATTAAAAACGCGGGAAAAGATTTTTGTGTTAGTAAAAGTCCTTCCCTTATTTTGGTTAATTTGTGAGGATTAAAGGTAATTATTTTTCGTGTTTACCTTCAGTACTACTCCTGCCGTGGAGACTACAGTCTTCTTCCTTTCCTGGTCGGAGAGGACTCGTCGGAGAACCGCCTCCCGTCGAACTGACCGATCCTCCTGAACTGTGCGCCGATCCTTGCAGGTAAAGGGGATGCGTTCCTCCTGTCCCGGACACTCCCCCATGTCCGGCGCTACTGTCGAGACTTCCGGGGACGGCGAGTCCACCGCCGAGCGACGAGACGCTGCCGTTGCTCGAACTCGCCGCCGCCGCCGCTTGGGACAAAGAGTGAGCGTCTTGGAGACGCTGGACGTTGAACTGAAACAAAGCAAGGAAATTTTTTTACAATTTCTACAATTTAAAATTCATTATTTCGGATGCGACATCCGACAAGGAAGTAAAAATTCACTTGCGCCCAAGTAGGGCATTACAGGTGGCCAACCGAAAACGAAACAGAGCCGAAACCTCGTCAACATTTATTCAAATACACGTAGTTAACATTAATTCGAATTGTTCATCATTTCCCTAACACTCATCACACAAATATCCCAAAAGGGAAATGGAAATTTAGGCGCACAATCACGCGATATTGTCGAACTGGTTTGGACTTCTTTAAAAAATTGTAGCAGGCCGCAACGTAAGATTTTAAGTTTTCCTGAACGCAATCGCTTTTTGATCAATGATTTCGAAGAAAATTTATTCCTCAATAAAATTATTCGCATTTTTTTTTATTGGTATTCTTGAGCACCAAAACCGGACAATTAATTTGTTATTCTTCGTGCTGATCGGCACTCTGAAGGCATTATAAAACCCTTTTAATGGTATTCGCAACAAGTTTCAATCACGACGTTTTTATCGAATCGTTTTTGCATTTCGTTTTGATCTTCTATTGTATTTCATTTGTGTATTGGTACTGATCCAAACCGCAGACGAAGCCGGTAGTTTTACCAAGAATTAAATCTAGTGACAATTGTTGCTTTTCTTTTGCCGTTTTCGGTATTCTTCTTCGTTTGACGGTAGGTATTCTGTCCAGCTGCGTAGGAATGGAATTTTTTAGACGATCGCAAAGGGCACGGTTTGGATAATTGGACGTTTAAATAGTCCTGCACATTTCTGATTAACTTTAAAGTAAAAGACAGTAAAAAATTAATGCAACATTTTTCGTTGATGAGTATAAATTTGGTTGGCAAACATTTTTCTGTCACGCCAAAAATACGTGAGTTTTAGTTTGTTAATATTGAAACGTAGAAAATCTGTTCACAAACATCCGATCTAAATGGATATGTCTTTGGTGATTGGAACTGTACGTTCAAAATGATCAAATTAATTATAATCCACAGTAAAAAATTGGAGTATTATTCCTGCTCCTGTAGAATCTGATCGCGGACTCGCTGCTGGGGACACTGAACGATGCATGACATAGAGCTCTTGGCTATGCCGACGACATAGTAATCCTAGCACAGGGAAAATACAATACAACGGTTAAAGATCGCATGCAGCAGGCTCTCAATCTAGTTACAAGATGGACGGACTTGCAGGGACTAAACGTCAATCCTAACAAGACAACCATAATAGCATTCACCCGAAAAGGGAAAATAGAGGGCCTAGGACCCATACGATTACGAGAGGAGGACGAACAGATAAAGAAGGAAGTTAAATATCTTGGAGTAATTGTTGATTTTAAGCTGACCTGGAACCAGCAATTTAAAAAAAACAATCAAAAGAGCGGTAAACTCACTAGTGACGGCCAGACGTTCTTTTGGAAAAAAATGGGGGCTTAAATTACGTATGCTGCACTGGCTGTACATCACAGTAGTTATGCCGTCCATTACATACGCCTCTATGATATAGTGGCCCAAAGCACAACAAAGAGGGGCCATAAAAAAATTGGGTAAGGTGCAAAGACTTGCCTGTATTGGAATCACAGGGGTATTCAAATCAACACCAACTACAGCCATAAAGAATCTCCTGGGGTTACCTTCTTTCCATCTAGTTGTGCAGGACGAGGTGACGCTTGGTGCTTTTAGACTGCAGAACACACACAACAACCTGAACGTTGGAACATGACACAATACATGAGTATCGTCAGAATTGTGATCGGAACGCGTTGGAAACGAGAACGGAACACATTCCGAAACTCACCAGATCACTAATTTTTCCGAACCAGTTTTCATATTTTAAACTTTATTAAATTAAATAAAAAATGTATGTAATAAAAAAATATACCATGACTTAAGATCCCCAGAGTAACTAAATTAAAGAATAAGAGTCCTGAATTATAACTTTATTCTACACAATAACACGACTTATTTAACATGACATATATCAAACATAATATAACCAATAGCAAAGAATACAATTTTCAAATATATTACAACCAATTAAAATAGATGTCAACTATAAAATAACCAATAAAAACCGGCCACGGGCCGCATGGAGAGGGAATATAACGTTTACGTCTTCGATTTTTTACGGCGAGTCCCGTCCGCGAAACCCAACACATGAAGCGTAAGCTTCAATAATAATAATTAAATCTGATTAATTTTTTTGCAATGTATTGTATCCACTTTGTTGTATTTATAACTTGCCTGTGATGTAGCCATAAGCTAAATTAAATTAAATCTGATGATACTCTATTATAGAAATTATAGGCTTGCCTTGCTGCCTTGTCTTTCGAATCAAGTTTTTAATTTTAATAAAAAGAAGTTTTTCAGTTCATTAGGAGCCGTAGTTTTTTTAATCTCCTTTCTTATTAAAAAATTAATAACTCGAAAACAATTGACTGCGGAAAATCCAGATTGGTCTTATTTTTTTTTCCCAAAAATCTCTTAAAATTAGGTTAGGTTAGGTTAGGTTAAGTTATGTCACGATGTCCGATACTTTGTATTTGGGAGATTTAATAATAAATGTGACGACGTGCGAGTAGTCGGACTCCTTTCTCTTTTCCTCTCTCTGCAGACTATTAGTGGAGAGAGATAGCGACTAACGCGGTCTCCACAACGTGCGATAAGGAACTTTGTTCCAAAAATGGATTTATTTCGAAATTAAAGACAAACACTTCAATTTTAATTAAATGTATAAATTATGATGTTGCCAAACCGTTTAAGGTAGACATTTGAACATCTCCATTAAACATTAAGATTTATGTTTTTTATTTGATATTATCTTATGTATGTTATATCTTATTAATGTTTAATATTGCGATAAATTTAAAAAAAAAAAATTTTATAATGAAAAGAATAGACACTATAGATCAAATGTTCACCATTAGACAAATAATGGAGAAATGCTGGGAATTTGACAGGGAACTCCACCAGATGTTTATTGATTTTAAACAGGCATTCGACATAGTATGTAGAGCAAAGTTGTGGGAAGCAATGCGAGAACTGGCATTCTAAAAAAGCTAATATACCTGGTAAAGATGTGTACAGAGGATACTAGATGCAAGATAAGGATGGGACAAAGCTACTCCGATTTCTTTGACTCGCTTTCACCCCAACTCTCCAACATAGCCCTAGAATATACACTTAAGAAAGTCAAGATTGAGACACCAACGGCTGTATTCCACCAGGAAGACCCCAACCTACTACTGGCCATCGCAGATGATGTGGACATCATTGGCAACAGCAGGATTAATCTTGTGTGTAAACACGTCTTCATAAGATTCGAAAAGAAAACAGACACATTAGGCCTCAAAATAAACGAGGGCAAGACAATCTAAATATCTAGGCACGTACATAAGTGAAAATAACGATATCACAGAGGAAATAAATAACATGATACAAGCCGGAAACAGATGCCTTTTTGCTCTCCAGGGTTTAATGAAATCAAGGGAACTTAACCAGAAAACCCAAATCACACATATACAGTACAATCATAAAACCTATAATAATATATGGTTGCGAGTGCTGAGGAGAATATTTGGTCCAACTATAGAAGAAACAACAGAAATATACCGTATAAAAACCAACCAAGAACTCAAAGAACTTTATAAGGGTGGTAACATACTAAATGAGGTAAAGGCCAAGAGAATTTTTTTTTTTACTGAAAATGGTTGCAAAAAGGGTAGACCTATCGTGTGAGCCGCGGACGGCCCGCACTGCGACTATTGGAAGGGAAAGGGATTATAGAAAGAAAATGATTGTGGACACGCTTTTTAAAAAGTTGAAATTCATAGTTCTCTGGAAAAACTGATTTTGAAAGCTTATTCCATTCCGTAACAGCCCTGTAAAAGAAGAATTCTTGATGAAGATTGGTCCTTGTAGTGTCAATCTTGAGAGTAAATGGGTGAGACTGATCAGCGTGCCGAGTTCTTCGGCCGAATGTGGCCAGTGGTGGTATAAGAGTTTTTATTTTTCAGAAGCATTGCCATAAAAATATCTGTAGAGTAATGTCTGGTCTGCAACTCTTCTTCTATGTTCTAGTGGATGAAGGATATCTGTGAAAGTTAAACTGTTCATGAACAGAATGGTCCTTTTCTGAATGGAATCTAGAAGACGAAGATAATGCCTTGGTTCTAAACCCCAAATGTGCAAGCAATACTCCAGTAGAAGTCGGATTTGAGCCTTGTACGTCGTCAAAAGTTGATAAGGAGTAAAATTTTTTTTAAGTTTTCCACAAAAAACCTAGCCTCTGGCTTGTTGACTTTGCGATGTTAGCAACATGGTCATGCCAAGACATATTATTAGACACCGTGACTCCCAAAATTAAGAAGGAGGGACTTGATTCAAGGGTATTTCCGGACATTGTGATGGAGTGATTTGAGGAATTTACTTTCTTGGAAAACGTGGCGCTTTATGTTTTCTGGGCGTTGAACTGAATAAGATTGTTGGCTTCCCACTCGACGATTGCTTCAAGATCTCTATTGATGGAATCAACCTGTTCCTGTCTGAGTCTATTTGTATCATTTACCGAAAGTGATCGATAGGATGTAAAAGTTGAGACAACTGTGCTATCGTCTGCGAAACTGTAAATGGGGTTCGTGGTGGTTTTCAAGAGGTCGTTGATAAGTAAAAGAAGTAGGATGGGGGGCAGGATGGAACCCTGGTGGACCCCAGCATTGGTTTTTAACTACAGTGGGCGGGTCACGTAAAAGGAATGCAGGATGAAAGAATGGTAAAGCTTGTGTGGAAACGGCTTCACAAGGAAAACGTCCAATAGGTCGACCTCGGCTTAGATGGAGAGACAACATTGCAAAAGACTTAAGAGCCACGAACTTACAAGATGGATTGGAAATTATGTTGGACAGAGAAAGATGGAAACGTGTGGTGGAGTCGGCGAAAACCCATCAGGGGTTGTAAAGCCAGATATGATGATGATGAATGAAAAGAATAACTTTTAACTCGAAGGGGGTTCAATGTAGCGATTAAATTTTTTTGTTGCGGGATATTTTATAAAAATGCATGATTTATTTCATTTAGCTGTTTCACACTATAAATTTTGCAGATTAACCGCTTGTAATTGAAATGATACCATCAACATCTTTTATCAAAGGAACTCTAGAAACCTTAAAAAAATTTATCCTTTGGTTTTTTTTGTCGTATATTATGATCACTTACAAACTGTCTTTGTAAGATATCCGTTAGACGGCGTCCAGACTTTTGAAATAGCGAATAATACTTAGTACGAAGTAATAGTTAAAATAATTTCATGTTATTCGCCGAACGTTGAAGCCCCCCGTAAACGTGCGGCGCTGCCTTTATCTCCTTCATCATGTTGATTTGCATGTTTTTTCAGTTTGTTTTTGCCTTTGATTTTTTCGCATATGTCTTTTCTCAAAACCGTTCGGTTGCCCCGTTGCTGGCAGTCTCTCAGAAAGGACTACGCACGTTATACGAGGATCGTATGGGTGTGACTGGGATGAACTAACTTCTGCGTTGGGTATTGATTTTATGACAGCTGCATCTCGCATACCTTATGCGCATACCTTTGATTTTATGTCGCTGCTAAATCGATAGTTTTTTAAAAAAAACATAATACTTACTTGACGAAACATCGAGAGAGAGAGAGGGAGAAGAGATATGTCGATTGACTGACCCACGAATTAGTCCTAAAGTACGAAACATTAAATTCGACAGAAAAATTTAAATATTGACGGGACTATGGTCCGTTAGCCTGGCGTGTATAGCATGCTACCTAAATACATACATACATAAAGTATACATGTATGTATGTATGTAAATAAAGCAATAGAGATAAGTTGAATTCTCAGAAATCATAAACGTCTCATCTAGGAATAACGAATAAAACGAATAATATTGGAACTGACACAAATTTTTGGGTACGCTACTGGTCACAATAACAAAAATTAAATTGTTTAAAAACGGTAAAATATCCAATCTTAACAACGTCAAATTTAAAAACTTCATAGACGCCGACGATATTGAACCAAATTAACATAAAATCTAATTTTCTTCCTTAAAAGCATCCCATCGCGAGGGATTGTTGAGTGAAACTTACAACTACATTACAGTATGCCTTTGAATATACAAATTTGTCGAGAGTCCATTTATAGCAAAAACGACATTGGGATCTAAAGATTTATGTTTTATTTATCGTCAAATGCACGTTGTAAGTTATTCCATGTATAAAATTAGTAAGTCAATAAGATGAAATATTACAGAAAATGACGTGATAATTGGTGTACAATTGACGGTTTCGTAAATAAATACATTCCTTCCTAGAGTCTATGAAGAAATAACTAGTTTTACAGTGATGACAAATATAATATTACAACATTTACTTGGAGTGGGTTTTATATTGTGCATAATCTATCTCATTTTACAATGCTTTATTATTTCGCTGTTTTGGTTAGGTTATGTTAGGTATCATGTGAGTGGGGCGTACTAAGGTCGCTACTCCACTGCGACCCTTCATCATCATCATCAATCGACCAATCGCGTCCACTGCTGGACATAGGTTTCCCGTATTTTTTTTCCGATCCTCTGCTGCCTCTATCCATACATACATACATATAGTCACGCCTTTTTCTCATAGGGGAAGGCAGAGACTTCCTCTACTTTCATAAGTGCTCTCATACATGCTCGTCGGTTGTTAGTATTCTTGACCTGGCCTTTCTTTAAAACAATGTTGATCTGATCGGGATATAATCGCCGAGGTCGTCCTCTACCGACTTCCGTCCATTCACACTCGCCTTATAAATTTGTTTCGTCAATCTTCCTTCATCCATCCTTTCTACGTGTCCAAACCATCTAAGCATTCATTTATCTATCTTTGTAACCACATCTTCTTTTACACCACAGCGTTCTCTTATCTCACTATTCTTTACTTTATTCAACCGAGTCACTCCAGCTATATTTCTCAGACCACTCATCTCCACAGCATTAATCCTATTTTCATGCTTCTTTTGCCAAAACAACATTCACTACCATACATAAGTGTAGGAACCCACACTCCTCTATGCACAGCCAGACGTGCCTTTTTTGACATTTTCTGGCTGCTCATAAAGCTATGCAATGCCCTATTCATTTTTCTTCCTGCCAACACCCTTCGCTCAATGTAACTGTCATACTTTCCATCTCTCGTAAACTTTGAACCCAAGTACACAAATTCATTTACTTGTTCCACTCTTTCTCCCTCAATCGAAACTCCACAGTTTGTCATGCTTTCTTCTATGCACCATTGTACTGTTATTAGCTAATTCATGCTTATGCTGACTGAAAATTCAATTTACAACCAGATATACCACCTCAATAACAAACTTTCAGCATAAAAGTTGTTCATAGATTCTGAATTTAAAATCGACATATTTACTGTTATTGAGCCACAGCATACTATGATTTTCTTATACTCAACTCAAAAAACGTCCCTAAAAATCTAAAGTAACATTCGTGTTAAATTTTTACCAGAATACAGATGTTCTAGAAATTACGGAAACGATTCGAATGTAATAGATTCACAAGTTTTGTCATTTATAACATACTTAAAATGAGTAGGAGCAAAACGTGTCTGTGTCAAGGTCTTTCGTGAACCTGTGTATTTATTTATATTTTATGTCGAATTTATTTACTTTTTAAACTCGGAAAGCCACCCCAAATAGTCCTGAAGATAAAACAATAAAGTTTCGAAACGTCGACAATTTAACAATTGGTTTTCTTTAACTTTTCGACCGAATTCCCACTGAGGCCCACTCGTATAGGTTCAGTTTAAACCACAAATGTTAATTAAACTTTGGTATGATGAATAAAGTTTGTTGCAAAGGTGTCCGTTACTGTCATTCGGAGTTTAACTGTCAACTGATGGATGGAGGGCCAGTTAAACTTCAAGCTTCGATTAAACACATGCGCGGTTTGAATACTGATGTGTTTCGACTGATTGATAACTATAAGTATAACCTATAAATATTTGTTAGTCTCGTTGAACAGTTTTTTTTATGTTTTCAAAATGGACGTATTTTAAATATTTGAAGATATATTATTTAACTATGAAGATGAAATAGATGGACATCTGGATAGACCAGGAATTTGCATACATTTGCATAGGAATACGCCACAGTATTTCGTAAGAATTAGAGCAACGAAAAATGATGATACATTATCCATAGTTGAGCGCCTCTTGCGTCGTCACTTTTTTTGGATTTCAAAATTTCCTTATGTATTTTCACGAGCCGTAATAGTTCGTTCACTTCCTGTTTGGAAAAATTGGATGATCTCCTGTTGCTCCCGCTATCCATTTTGATACAGGTACATTGAACAAAAAATAACGAAACCTCGCGGACGGACAAATGTAGGAAACACAAACAACTAGTTTCAATTGCAATTGTAACTTCTCTTGTTATTCTTGTCAGTACTCAGACATGAGGTATGCGACTCAGACTCAGTGCTGCCAATTTTCCTTCAAAACGTAAACAAATAATGATGGACCATGTGATTTGAAGTTATCTACGTAGTCTTTAACTGGAAGATATACAAGAAATATTTATCATTTTTATCGGTTTAAACTTGAGGTTAAATTACAGTTTAAACTATACTATAAATGTAACCTATACAACTGGCCCCAACTCAACGATCAAAATACCTATATAATGTAAATATATTGATTAGTAAACAACCAGAAATGTTTACGACTGGTTTATGCTGGGTAATGCAGATGCCGTGTGCGTCTTTATTAAATATTTATTTATTTATACACATAGTTTCAAAACTTATGCATCACCCTTGTATTCACGTTGTATAAATTTTTAAAAATCGGTTTTTTTATCACATATTTAGTAACTCTTTTTCATGTAAAAGTAAACATTTTTTTTTAAAAAAATTTGAATACCCATTTAGTCGTGCTGTTTTTACTTTGGTGTCAATTACACAAAATTTATTGCTCTTAAAATTTATATATACGTTATAACCAATGAATCGCCATTTAATTTTTAAGCTGGATCGTACCAGAATTATTGTTTTAGTTCAAGGAGGCCACACACAGCGAGGTTTTTGGAGACCAATTCAGTACAAAATAGGCATCGCTCTGGTAAACCACGAGTAACTAAGAACAACAGAATAGATTCATAGGAATTTCTATTAGAAGGAATCCCTCTATATATGTACCCCAGCCCTCCAAAGAGAGTTCGGATATGCCACAGGAGTCAGAATATCGTTGGCTACATTTAGAAGACAAATTGTTCAGTCAGGTTTGAGGTGTTGTCGTCCAATTAAAGTTCCCCAGCTACAACATAGGTATGTTTTGCAGCGCCTCCAATGGACCCAAAAACACATAGAACTTCATCTGCAATTCTGGAATTCTGTACTCTTTTCAGATGAGACCTGAATCTGTTTGAGCCGGCGTATTCGTTTTTGGCGAGAGCCAACAACAGCTGTACAATTAGCTCATGCCTGTCCCATACTTCCTATCTCTGGTAGCAGTGCTATGTTTTGGGCAGGCATTATGGCAGGTGGTCGTACGAAATTGGTGCTCATTGACGGGACTATGACAGGACGACATCACACAGGTTTTAGAACCTTATGTGAGGCTGTGGCGAGGGGCTGTGGGTGACGATTTTGTGTTTGTGGACGACAACGCACGCCCATATAGCACCCGAGCAGTGAATGACTATCTTGAGATACAAGGAATTCGTCGTTTGAAGCGGCCTGCGATATTACCAGAAATGATCCCAATTGAACATGCTGGGATATGTATTCAGAAATCGCTCTGGTCGAGGCGTGGACTGAACATACCACCAATCAAGATGTCTAACATAGAATGAACAAGGACCGAACAATCCTTGAGACCATAAAAAAGCGAAAAACTGCTTATCTTGGCCATGTCATGAGACAGGACAAATACAGATTCCTGCAACCGATTATGAAGGGCAAGATTGAGGGAAAACGTGGTCTTGGACGTAGACAGTGCTCTTGGCTAAAAACCATAACGGATTGAACAGGCTTAAACTCAAACTCCCTGCTAAGAATAGCTCAGGACAGAGACGAATTTGCCAGAATTGTTGCCGATCTTCATTGAATAGAGAAGAATAGAGAACTTTAAGAAGAAGGGATATGCTCTCCAGAGCTATTCTGGCTCGAAAAAATTCTCCCAGAACCCACCAGAAACAAGCAGTTGCCGCAAGAGAAGAATGGGAGAATCTGCCACAGGAAGATATTGATCGCCTTGTTACCAGTATCAGAGCTTAAATATAGGCTTGCATTACCGCCAATGGTAAGAATTACGCTGTATTAAAACTGTAAAAATTATTTTTTAAAAGAAATAAAATTTTAATTTTCTTATTTTTTCTCTTTAAAAAAAAACTACATCTGTTCTAAAATAAAAAGCATCTGCCAACAGAGTAATTTTTATTGTAGAATTAATCTATAAATGTAGTTTGGAGATATTAGGTGATGCATAACTTTTAAAACTATGTGTAAGTTAAACTATTGGGGAACTCCGTGTGGCTAAAATATGTTGTTAAAACAAGAGTAATAAATCAACAGTATATACGGCAGAACATCCAGTTATTTTACTCTTAAAACAGGAATTAGGGAAAATATACCAAAAAAGTATTTCTGTTTGTATGGGTACCATCTCACACAGAAATAGAAGGAAACGAGAGAGCTGATAATTAAGCTAAATTAGCAGTATCAAGTGCCGATGCAGTTGATATCCAGGAATCAATTCATCTGGACTTTAATCCATACTTAATGAGTGTTGTGGAAAGTGCGTGGCAGTCTGAATGGAACCGTTCGACCTCCAAATTATCGAGAGTAAAAAGTTCAGTGCTACCGTGAAAAACTATGATTCCAGATCGACCAAATCAGGTGATAGTATGCAGATTAAGAATAGGTCATACATTAGCTGCACATAAATATTTATTAGCAGGTGACTTCGAACCTATTTGTTTTATGTGTCAAACTAGTTTAACTATGGTACATATTTGAATTGACTGTCCTTTAATTACTTAAGAAAGACAAAATCATTTATTGAAAGAGAATTTAAAGTCTTTACTACAAGATAACTTTGATTACATTAGTATAAAACACTTTTTAAAAGATATCCATGTTCTCAAGGATATATAAAGTATTCATCAATCTATTTTGTATTGGTAATATCCTTGCGTGGTTGATGTAGTAGTTTAAAAAAGGAGATTAATAAACATTATTTAATTGTTCTTTCTACTGGTTAAGGCTTCATTAAAATCATCCACAACATCTGCAGGTCAAACTTAATATTTTTATAAGAATAGTTAGTCAGGATAAATTCCTGCAAATAATTTTAGTTTCTTGAAGTATTTCTTCGTGTCCGCCTTTTTGTTCATCTCATTGTCAGTTTTCGTTACTTTTAAATTATTGTATTCCTTAATTTATAAAGAGTAACCTTCGCAACACTATTTTTAATGATAAATATTATTAAAACTAAAAATTAGAGTTAAAAAAGAGAGGGTAATCTTTTATAATTCGGATTGTCGAAGAAAAAACGATGGCAGTCTCATCATTGCGATCCAAAGGCGGCATTCGTCAAAGCATTCTTCGGCGCGGGACAAAACCTCTCTTCCCGGACTTCTAATTTCAGCATGTGACTCGTTTTTGTTCCCAGTCTATCCATCAAGGGACCCCGACTTAAAAAACAATCGAACGATCGCGATTAACTGAGCATAAACCATTGGCCGTTCTGTCGACGGCCGGTTCAGCCCGATACATATTGTCGTCATCCAATGGAATGCCCTGCGAATCGACCTTAATCGAGCCGACTCTAATTCTTTTTTACTCGTTAGGTTCCCACATTTCGTCTAAGATTATTAGCGGTATTATTGCACGAGGTGCAAGCTTTTGAATCATCTAAAACTTCTTCGTATAGGGAAAGACAGTATATTCTTTTTTTTTTTACTAAAAAATAGTCGCAAAAAGGGTAGACCTATCGTGTGGGCCGCGGACGGCCCGCACTGCGACTATTAGAAGAGGGAGGGATTATAGAAAGGAAATGATAGTGAACCCGCTTTTTGAAAAGTTGCAGGTCATAGTTCTCTGGTAAAACTGATTTTGGAAGCTTGTTCCATTCTGTAGCAGCCCTGTAAAAGAAGGATTCTTGATGGAGTTTGGCCCGAATGTGGCTAGTGGTGGTATAATAGTTTTTATTTCTCTGGAGCATCTGCCATGGAAATATCTGTAGAGTTATGTCTGGTCTGCAACTCTTCTTCTGTGTTCCAGTGGGTGATGGGTATCTGTGAGAGTTGAGCTGTTTATCAACCGAATGACCCTTTTCTGAATGGAATCTAGAAGACGAAGTAAATGCCTTGGTACTGAACCCCATATGTGCGAGAAATACTCCAGTAGAGGTCAGATTTGAGCCTTGTACGTCGTCATCAGTTGATCAGGAGTAAAAAACTTTCTAGCTTTCCACAGAAAACCTAGCCTCTGGCTTGCTGACTTTGTCATCATTGGTGCTACAGCCCTAGTTAAGCCTCGACCTTCCTCAGTATTTTCCGCCACTTGTCTCTATCTCTTGCCAGCCATTACCAGTTTGCCGCTCCGGTTTTTCTGGCGTCTTCGTCTACGCCGTTTTTCCACCTTAGCTTTGGCCTGCCTCTACTTCTACTTCCACCCGGTTATGACCTGAATATTTGTCTTATAGCGCGATTTTCGTTCGCTCTTGCCACATGTCCTATCCATCTCAATCTACCTATCCTTATAAGCGATACCACGTCTCTTCCCTCTAAGATTTGTTTGTATTTGTTGTAAAGCTCAAAGTTGTATAGCCTTCTCTACATACCATTTTCATATATCGCGCCTAATATTCTTCTCAGGATCTTTCGCTCAAAGGTTAATAGGAGGTTTTCGTCTGCCTAAGAGATTGTCCATGTTCCAGATCCGTATGTTAGGACTGGTAGTATGAGGATCTTATAGATGGTCAGTTTGGTTTTTTGGCTTAGATTTCGACTCTTCATCTGTTTACTTAGACCAAAGTAGCATTTTCTTCTTTTAATTTCTTCTGAGATGGAGTTGTCATGAGTAACCAGCGAACCCAAATATGTGAACTGTTGAACAACTTCGAAGTTAAAATTGTAAATGCTAAAGTTTTGCCCTTATGTTTCTGGCTCTGTTATTTGGTGTTGATACCATAAGTTTCGTTTTATTTTTGTTAATTCGAAGAACCATTTTTTCAGCAGCATTTGCGAAGGTTGCGAACGTTTCTTTAGTTTTGCGCGTGGTGCGAGGAACAAGGTCCAGGTCATCTGCATATCCCATAATTTGTGAGGATTTAGTATAGTTCCTCTGTTTTCTAGTCCAGCGTCTCTTACAGCTTTTTATAGTGCAAGAATAAAATATGATTCATAATAAATATCACGAGATAAACGAGGACTGCGATCCATCAGTTGAAATCAAAATACTTATTGAGTGTGCCCGAGCAAGGTTTATTCGCAGGAAAAAACTTTTTACCAGTCACAATCTATCGATTGCCATGCGAAAGAGGATGATTAGAGCATATGTCTTTCCAGTTCTTTTGTATAGAGTCGAGAGCTGGACACTAACAGAAGCCACACTCAAGCTTTCGAGATGTGGTTGTACAGGAGGATACTAAGAGTAAGTTGGGTGGAAAAGATCACAAACGAGGAGGTGCTTAGAAGAATGCATAAAGATACAGAAGTGGTCAATATTGTAAAACAACGAAAACTTGGATATTTCGGATATATCATTAGATACCCAGAAAAGTATGACATTTTACATCTTATAATATAGGGTGAGATTAATAGTAAAAGACGCCCCGACAAACGAAGAACTTCCTGGCTCAAAAATCTCAGACAGTGGTTTGGTTTCACCACTATACAACTTTTCCGAGCGCCTACCAACAAAATAATGATTTTGCAAACACGATAGATAGAATGATCGCCAACGATCGTTAAACGGTTATGGCATCTAGAAGAAGAACAATAAATGCTGGAAATGACCGCCCCCAGCTTGCATCTAAGTAATGCTTAGAAGTCTGACCTAATTATAATGGAGCACCATCGTGCATGAACCACCATATGTTCTGTCTAATATTGAGTGGGATGTCCTCAATTTCGAGATAACTGGCGTGAAAATGTGGCCCGATATAGTTGTTCTCTATAATTTCAATCCATACATTAACTGAAAACACATTTTTTTTCCATCGAATCTATTGGTTTTAGGAAAAAGCTTTTTTAAATAAACAGAATATTTTTATTTTACAAAACTAAATTTCGAAAAAATAAATGATATTAAATAAGGTAAGGGATAATGATTTCACATCCTTATAATGTTACAGAAATGTTGAAAAAATACCGGTTGTTAGTCCTTTGCGAGTGTACTAAATTACAAAATTTCTGGTTTCTATCTTTACTTAAATTTGAGAACATAAATTAAAACTTAATTTCACCCACCACTTTTTAGGGTTGATATCTTGGAAGGGGGTGGACTGAGAAAATTTTGAAGAAAAGATTCATCAAAATTTCACCATGTGTATCGCGCCCCCTACGCGGATGTACGCAAAGCTCGTACGTTAGTGCCGAATCTAAGTTGGAGTTCGAAGAATTACGCAAAACTATTGAAAGTCCTCGCATGAGGAAAGTACTTGAAGAATAATTCTAACTGTTACGTCAACCTAATGTAGCAACAGCTCGTGAATTTATCTCATAGTTAATATTGATCCATCTGCTACTCTACTCGTATTCGACCGGTCGTCTCGGTGATTCTTAGAAATCGACCAACCAGAGCACGGAACCACGGTACAACGGAATCAGGACCGGCTCGGTCGCGCAACGACAATCGAATAACCTCAGAGAAGTCTCGAACGAAGAACACCGAATGGCATCATCAGAGAGGCCGAATAAATTAAGTCACCGAATACCGCTACAAAATATTATATCCTATAAAATAAGAAACACATTCTCAAAATTCTATGATCCAACCAGAACCATTCATGTGTTGTAAAGTATTTTCTTCTATGTGTCCTAACTTTCACCTTGTTAAAGTACCTATTAACAAATTAACAACCACATCTTCAGTACCTTTGTCCACTAGGACGTGAATTATTTACCTAGAAAGAGAACATAATATCTATAATTTACAGGATACCCAATATTAGAATATGTTTGTAGTTAAAAGAAGTAGCATATTTATAAAATGTAAAGAAAAATGGGCTGTCTAATTTGTCAGTGCATGCAACCGCATGAATTCTCCTCAAGTCTTACTGCTATACAATTTGTATTCTTTTACAAAATTACCAAATAGGTAGTTTGGAGATGTTGCTGTTTCATTAAAAAACAAGGGGATACTCAAGAGCTACAATCACGGTGCTTTAAACGAGGCATTTATGATAGACAGCTGACAAATCATGGATCTACGCATACGAAGCAAATGGTCACCTGGTTTTTAAGACATTCGTAAAACGATCATTTCTGAAAAATTAAGGATTTGTCAGAGTCTTTAGAAAAATAGTGAAAACATTCGGATCATTCTTTGAATGAATGAATGAATGAATGAATGAGTAAATAAAACTTGTGAAAGAGGTCTAATTTTTCACTAGGCACTTCAGCATTGTCTTCTTTTTGTACCTTTCCAGCTCCTTAGTTTAGTCTCATTTCTTCAATTCTTCTGTTAAGAAGTAGAAGCTCGTGTACTGCTATTGCCCCACGTGGATCACTCCCTTGGTCTTGTATACAACACAGTAAGTGTCTCCATTGGGTGGTGATATAAGTGGGCTGTTCCCTCCTCCTCATTACATAATCTGCATATAGGTTCTGTGTCAAACACGCCTATATTGTGCAGATGCTTTCCTTAACGACCAGTGTCCGATACAAAGTCCTACAACTGTTCCAATTTTTTCCCTACTTAGGAGAGGGTTCTTTCAGGATTAGTTTGTTGTGCCTAGCTCCCTCTGTATGTGGCCACTTCAGCTAATGCTGAGAGTGGACCCAGCCATTGATTGCTGCTTTAACGCTGGCCTTGGGTATCCCTATTATTGGTTCCGGTCCAATAAATGGTGTTCCAGAGCCCCGCCTAGCTAGTTTGTCCGCTTCTTCGTTACCAGAAATACCTTTATGCCATGGCACCCACGACAAGGTGACCTTGTTATGGTTAGATAAGATAAGAAGGTAGGTTTATCATGATTTCCTTTGTCCTCCTTGATGGATCGTTCTTTAATGCGAGCCTGGACAATCGGCTATTTAAGGACTCCAAAAATCGTCCGCCGTACGGCTCCGATTTGGCACCCATTCTTTTTGATGAACAAACTGCTTTGATGCGCTTAACCCTTTCGGTCATACTGTATTCAAATGAATACATCGTTATAGTATTTTTTTATAACTTACTAAAGAGTTTCTCACCCCTATTCTTTCGTTCGATGATTTATAATACCCATATATATTTGGAATAATACATAAACTGCCACCGTGGCACATAGTCTTTATCGTAACAGTACATGTTTATGTTTGTTTAAATCATTTTGAAGTTGAGCGTTTTGTTCCAAATTTTTAATTTGTATATTAAGCCTACAAAACCATTATTTTTAACACTATTACAATAATTGTTGAGTATGTTTAGCGATTTCAATATAAACAATTTTAAAAAAGTGTTGTAAGATATATTTGAATCCACCCTGTATGCAAGGAGAGTTTATAGTATAAACAAGCACGGTCTGGAGATCGGGTACCTAAAATAGGATGACGATAAGGGGTGCGGGATATTGCAGAAAGTTTTTGCAGTCTTTGGACGAGACTGAAGGGTAAAGACGCATTTTATAATAGATTGATAGGTTTGACTACGTTTTACAATAAATGTATTTTTAAAATTAAATAAGATATTGTTATTTCTTACAGTATTGTTGTATTCAATTGAATACATCGTGACTCAATGGGGCTCATTGAAGATGGAAAGAATACCTGCACTTTTATTTTATTTTGCGTTATTTTTACCTGTAGGCTACAAATCACAATAGCTTCTGACAGAAAAAGAGACGACGATACGGGTGGGTCAGGAGAACAGGGGGACGTTTTAGCTGAAGAAAATGGGGATGACGACTAGGAAAAGACAGAACGAGAAGCCATTTTTTTTTGAGGTAATAAGACAAAAAAAACGAGCGAGTCTTACAGTAGTCGCATATGATGTGTAACATTTGACATCTCACCTTTGTAATAAGAAATTTTAAAATTATATTCTAAAAAAAATGGGTCAGCTATTATTTGAAATAATTTTTATAACAAACATCAAAAAAAATTCTTGAAAAATGATAAAGTTACTTATGAAAATATTTAAAAAAACACAATGCTTAGCACGATTTTCTAATATAATAAGAAAAAGTACGGAAACTTTACCATCAAGCATTAACAGAAATGAACCTTAAAATTTAAAAAAGCTAAATACTGAAATATTTTATTCGAATAATTATTTATTATTATTTACTTGAATTTTTTATCAATGATCTGCACTTTATTGAGACTTATTATCAACAGTAAATATTTATTTATATAGTTTACGCATATAACAGCAAACTTTATACACAACACTGTAACTTAAGTGCACAGTTGATGGCTGACAGTACCGACCTCTCGGAAAATTGGTTGGTACTATCTGACGGCCAACTCTTCCACCGCGAGCTCATTCGTCAAATCAAATAGCGCACGCTTCTGAGACTTCCTGTTACACACTTCCGTCCCATTTCACGAAATAACTCCCACAAAAATGGAAAGAAAGCGAGAGAAAAGATGTTACACATAAAAAAACAGTAGTATGGAACAATATATGAATGTGGTAGAGTGGGACGCAACCGTTGATGTTCGAATAACCACTGATGTTCCAATAAATGATGGTACAATAAAAAAAATAATAAGAAATCAGAAAAAGCTATGAGAATTAAAACATTTATGAAAAAACATGATTTGACAAAAAGAGAAAGTTTAATTTTGATGAAAGATGTTACTTACCTTTCCTCAAATATCGATTGTTATACCTTTAAGTCACAATGTGTTCGATTGAATACATGCTACAACTCAAAAACCAGATTAAATAACAATTGTTAATTTTACCAAAAGAGGACTTGACGTAGCCCGACACTGGGCGGAAAAGCTTTGAGATGTTCGGACCCGAAAAAGTAAAAGTATTTGTCCCAACGTATAAAAAAGTGTATTAATATTCGTGGAGAATATTTGCCATTTTTAATGATAAATATTTATTTTTGAGATATAAATAGTAACCTACGTTAGGTTAGGTTAGAACGGTGGTTCGGAATGAGCCCACTTAGGCGGTTTGGACCGTTGTGATACCGTAATGGAAGGCGGTGCCTTCCCCCTCTACTGTGAGAACCAGTTAGAGCTTATAATGTTAGGAATAACGTAAGGTCTTTGATGCTAACTAAGCGACGATCAGATAAATCATCTCAAAGTTTGGTTGCCCTTGGATAGAAAGCCATTTTATGTAAAGGGCAGGGCAGTGGCAGAGATGTACCATTGTTTCCTCCTCTTTCTTATGGTGACAGCTTCTACAGAAGTCGTGTCGTAGCTCTGCGATTCCCATGTCCCATGCGTAGAATCCACCTGCCCAGTGTCCTGTTATGGTCGCGTTCTTTTTCTTTTGCTCTTCTTCTTCTTCATATCACGCCCTCTCCTCACGATGGTTGGCGATCCATATGGCTAACATTGCCCTGGATACAGCAGCTTTAAATATCTCAGTCGAAGTGCAGGAGTTCTGACGTCTACCAACAGATCTTTTTCCATGAATCTTTACTTCAATTATCAGCCTCGGTAATTCGTATTTTTCGCCTATCATGATATGGCCTATGTATCCTGTTTTTCTCTTCCCACTGGACTCCCTGGATAGATTTAAAACATCATTAGTTTGGGCCAAATCTACCGTGGGTTCATTTTGCTACCTTAGGTTGGATGCACTTATTGTGAAGGAGGAGCCGGCATAGTAACCCAAGTGAAAAACCAAGTCAACAAAAAATGTTTACACTGCAGTAGGTTTATTTATTATTGCAAAATCTTTATGGCTTGCTCGCATTTTAAATGACTGCTGTTTATCGACAACCTGTAATTGTCGAAGAAGAAATGCTGGCACCTGCCCTGGAAATGGTAACAACTAGAAAAAGAACAGATTGAATAGTTTATTTATTCCAACGTCGTTCACAGTTGTTGCTATTACGTGTTATTTTTTATTCTCAATAAGGAGTCGTATAATTCTTTAATGGAAGGTGGTCGATCTCGGAGACTTAAATAACGCTTTTCTTTTCAGAAATAAGGTGGACGTAATGCTGTTAGAATTTCAACAGTTAGAAGTATTTTAATAAAAATTGTCACAAACACGAACAGTTCAATCCTTCAGTTTTTTTTTGAAGTAATGGAAGGGCTTTGAAATTCTGATTCGCAAACCCCTTTGTGTGACGGAATTTGGTGGGGGTAAAAACTGTGTTGAGTTGAGTGGGTGCAGTGTCTCGCTTGCCTTCGGGTATCAGAAAAGAGTGAGACAAGCGCTCTTCTCGCTTTCTTTCTTTCTCGCTGTCTGTGGTTGCGTGTACTGCGTTCAGGCGGCGTATTGTATTTGTATATTTTCGGGAATTTTATCTGTCAAAGAGACAGTGTAAATATTGCTCGTGAAAAAGTGTAAACATTTTTGAAGCACGTTAAGCTAACCCACCTTTCATTACGGGAGTTTTTATTTACACGGAACTAGGGATAAAAAGATTTTTCAAAAAATCGATTCTCGATTCCGATTTTAATTTTATATTTTTCGATTCTAAGAATCGATTAATCGAGCGCAAGAATCGATTATTTTGATTTTAATCGATTCTAAATTAAAAGATCAATAATTTTTATAGTCAATAAATTTATTCATCCAATCGCAATGCCATGAATGGATAATACAAATTTATTAAATAAAGCACAAAAATAGTTAAGAACAATTATATTTTTTTATTTGAGACTCAAAAATTAAAAATGAATTTGATGAAGTACTTAAAGGGACTAGTTGATTAGAAACTTCTGATAAGTGACGCTGTTAATAAATGATGGTAGAAAAAAATAATTAGTACAATAATTAGCACTAAATTAATAAAATTATTATTATATCCAAATACAAATTAAGAGAAAGACAAGGAAAAGTATAGATTTGAAGGTTATAAATATAAATATATATAAATATAAATATATATAATTATATATATATATATATATATATATATATATATATATTGTAACGTGCCTATTTTTTTCCTTCTACAGTTCCATTATAATTGTGTCTCTGATAGTTTTATATTCCTAAGGTACTCGTAAATAGTGTCGTGTGCCGTATTTTGTTGTAACTTAAATATATCATTCGTTGTAAATGGTGTTGCATACCTTGTTGTGATAGGATTCGATTGTTAATCGCTGGAGATTGAGTGGGGGTTTTCGTTATTAGATTTTGCTTTGGGTTTTTGGCCTCGATTGTTGTGTGTTGTCGGTTATATTATTGTTTGGTTTGCATTTCTGTGTGGATGGGGCTGGCTATCAACACGGACGAGCGCGATTCTTGTTTGACGTCAATTCCGTGTCATTTCTTGATATCCGGCTTGGGAAGCAGTCAGTCGTTTGGTGGCAGTCTTGGGAGTGGTGTGGTGAGAATTTTTGGGACGGTGTGATATTAACACGTGTGCAAAACCTCTACGGTTTATCTTTCATATCTGGCTGTATTTGGGCCATCTTAATTGGATTTTGAAGAAAAACCATTTAATTTTTAACTTGACCATTCTATCTTACCTTTGTTGTTGATATTTTGGATTTTGGTGTCGAGTTAAAATAACCGCATGCGGGATTTATTTGAGGGAAGCCATTGTTAATTAGCAGGTGCCGTTCCATAATCAAACCGGCCACAGGAGTAGTGAATTCGTATACCCAAAGGTTACAAGTGATTTATTTTAGAATATTTAACGACGTGACTTATTTTTGACACCACGATTAAGTTTTGTTTTAATTTATTAATATGGTACATTGTTGAAAACTATTTATTGCATTGGATAATATGCCAAAGCTGAACTTTGATTAAAGTAATCTTCTCAATAGTTCTTTGTGTCCAAGTAAGAATGTTTTCTTCATACTTATTTGTAAATATCCTACAATATTGATATTTTAAAGGACAGCCATTGTAAAAAGAAATATTTTTAAATAAGCTATATTATTTTAACAGTGTAAATCTTTATGTAAATGGTAAAAACATGAGTAAATTAGCAGCCTTATGTGAACGTTTGATTAAGTATTATTAAAAAGTTGACTTGTATACGTTTTTTTTGTTGGTAACTTGGTAAAGTTTGTTACTCTTACTTTTGTTTTGGTTATTTTATGGAACCGTAAACTTTGGATTTTTGATTTATTGTTAGCTGTTGATTTTGACTATATTTGTTATAATGTTATTATTGAACTGAGTACTTCGATTTATTGTTGGCTGTTGATTTTGACTATATTTGTTATAATTTTATTATTGAGCTGTGTACTTTGATTTATTGTAGGAGTAAAGTATCCAATATATTTTTGGTATAATTTCATTTATTTGGTTCACCATAATCTCACTTTTATTATATTTTTTTTTCTTCTACCCTCTATGGCTGAGCTAGGGCATAATTTGCCAGTAGAGAGACCGCTGGCAGAGTACTCTATAGAGAACGAAAAAAAGATGTGGCAATATATATATATATATATATATATATATATATATATATATATATTTACTTGTTTAGGTTGTGAAACTGTTATTTCATCATCACTGTCTTTCTCACTCATTGTTCTAGGAAAATTTTTAATAAGCAGCAGTTAATTCAATTTTGTGTGCTTTCTTGAGGCAGAATTTCGGAAAATCCTTTTTTATGGGATGCCTACGTCATACAAAGAACATACCCTCCAAGTTTCAGATCTGTACGATCAGCAGTTTAGGCTGTGCGTTGATCCGTCAGTCAGTCATTCAGGACAAAGCATTTGATATGTATAGATTACTCAAACAGTTTACCAAATACTTTTTTCGGTGGATTATCTTTTAATTATAAAGTAATATACCGTCATAAGAACAGCAATATCTCCACACGAAAGATTAACGGCTACCTTGACATCGGTTCAGTGTTCAAAAAATGCAGAGGTTGCTTTAAACAGTATAGAAAACACTTTGAGCATATCTTATAGGTTCATTGAACTGTACCAGTCTTTGCATGTTGTTGATATTAAATTTGTTTTTTGGACCCCTGACTTATGACCTACCTTGCCTATTAGGTTTTTATTTCGTGAATAAAGTTCCGTTGACATTACAGGGTGTTTCAAAAAAAGGTGACCCCGTCTCTAGGATAGGTAGAAAACTGAAAAATAATTGTGGTTTGCTTAGTAAAAAATTTCTAAAACGACATCCGTATTCAAAATAAAGGGAGTTGAAAAAAAAAATTTGGTTATTACTTCAAAATTTTCAAATCAAAATATTCCGAAAACGGTACACAGTATCGAGTTTTATCAAGAGTACATTTTTGGTGTAAAATTGAATGTTGTTGAGTTCACCTGAAATTTTGATTAATAAATCTAACCTTAAAAAAGTTATGTTCAATACTACTTGATACGAACCGTGTAACTAGCGCTCTCTATGAGAGTCAGGTATAAAAATAAATTCATGGGATGTATCAGCTTCTAAAACATATTCGTAAAAAATTTCGTTACAATGTTTCCAATAGTTTCGGCAAAATCGTAATAAAAGTGTATAATTTTTTTTTCTTCAACGCCCTTTATCTTGAATACGGATGGCGTTACGAAATTTTTTTACAAAGCAAACCACAATTATTTTTCAGTTTTCTACCTATCCTAGAGACGGGGTCACCTTTTTTTTTAAACACCCTCTATAAAACGGTAACAGAAATAGGATGCTAAAAAAGCATTTGAAAAATATAACTGCATATGTTGGATAAATATTGAGAGAAATTAATGATTTAATCTATTTTATTAGTTGCAAACTTAAAAATCAAAAAGATATTTAAAAGAACAAACCATTTTCACTAACTTCTTTTAAAGGTTTTATTTATTTCTTTCGCAAATTCATTTATGTTTTTTAATACAACTAATAAGTTAACATCCTTTGAGTTTTAATCAATTCTATCTAAGTTCTTGTCTTATTTGTGTGTTTTTGGAAAATTTGATGCACCAAAAAATCCGCTGATTCTTAAAATGTCTATTAAATATTCGTACTAGGAAGAATGCATAAAGAAACAGAAGTGGTCAATATTGTAAAACAACGAAAACTTGGATATTTCGGACATATCATTAAACACCCAGAAAAGTATGACATTCTACATCTTATAATACAGGGTAAGATTAATAGTAAGAGACGCCCCGACAAACGAAGAACTTCCTGGCTCAAAAATCTCAGACAGTGGTTTGGTCTCACCAGTATACAACTTTTCCGAGCGGCTACCAACAAAATAATGATTGCAAACATGATAGCCAGAATGATCGCCAACGATCGTTAAACGGTCATGGCACCTAGAAGAAGAAGACTAGGATACATTTTAAAAATGATTCTTCATTTTGGATCGTTACACAATGAGATCCGTTCAAAACGATATAATTGAAAGAACAATTGTTACCATGGTAATCATTTATTGCATCATGATGAGTCGGATATTCGGCCGATGTTCAGATCACGAATGCGGACTATTCCGTTTCCGCTGATATTTTCTCTTCAAGAAATCTCCACCACATCACGACACACACATCAACCAAGTACATACACACGACTGACTAACATTTTTACAACTTCAAGCAAAATATTTATCTCTATCACATAATAATCTATTTATTAACAATTTTCGTTTATATGCAGTTAAAAAATGAATAACCATTTAGTATCAGTACCAGGTACCGTTATAATTACTAATTATTTTATACAAAATTAAATCATTGAACAAGCTATGAAATAAAAATTCTTAAGTATTGATAGAACTTATCTATCTGCATGTAGTAGCGAAATACTATCCAGGGCCGGATTTAACTGAGTTTAGTTCCAAATCGCTCCAAAATTAAAATAGCAGTCATCTACTGCAGCCTAGATATTTAAATTATCCCCGAAGGTGATGTCTAAGCATGGCTGTTTTTGACAGACAGACTCTGACGGTGGTGGAAATGCCAATGCTTTGTTAAAAAGTATGGGGGTTTTATGGATTACCTTGGAGCGAGTGACCCTGCTGTGGGTACCTGGGCACCGGGAGGTGAAGGTAAACGAAAAAGCTGACACCCTTGCAAAACAGGGGGCTGAATCTGCGTTCACTGGACCAGAACCGGTTTTTGGAGTCACTACAAGTGCCAAAACAATCATTTCGGACTGGGCGAAGAGAAAAATATTCACGTACTGGTCCGATATACCAGGGTTGGCTCACTCGAAGGCGTTCTTACCTAAACCCTCGAGAAACACAACTAAGCAGATCCTAGAATGGAACAGAAATAACCTGCGAATGGATAGGTCTGAATCAACAAACGGACTATCGGTTTTGCTGCGTGGAGAACGAAACTGCTGAACATATACTATGTTCATTCCCCGGCCTGGGAAGAATAAGGTTCAACGTATTTGGTTTTACCAACCTAGAACCTACTGATTTCAAAAAAATCTCACCCTATATAACCATAAACTTCGTGAGAAGGGCTGGATTGTGCGGTGAACTGTAACCTCACATGATACCTCACCTAATGGGGGATTGTATTTGATTTGCTATTACGCAGAGAGTTCTAACAGTCAAAGATCTTTCAAAAAACAGTGTGCCCAACGCAGTCTTAAGATCAGTAAAAAATAGCACAATTAAAGTATTACATTTCTTCAAAACAGATGGATTTTTCACACAGTTGTTCAGTTACTGCATAGAGGTAGCTGAGAAATGCGACCACCAGAGGTACCAAGAAGGTCTCGTTTGTGCCTGAAAGATTAACCGAAAAAACTACAAGAATCGGGAGATTTTCATAAGCTCTAACAGTCAGACGGCATTGGGTGCTCTAAGCAAGCACATTGTCACCTCGAGAGTTGTTCTGATTTGTAAAAAGCCATAGGAATAACAAAGTACGATTTCTCTGCATGGGTTCCTGGTCATGCGAGAATAAGACAAAACGAAGAAGCTGTTGGCAAAAAAGAGTGCCCACTGGACCCGATCCTATTCTGGGGCTGCTTCCTGGGATAGTTGGTCGGTGACTATGTAAAATAAAAAATAAAGTTATACTTCGTGTAAAATTTTAAATTTCAAAGTGCTTTTATTTGTCAAGCCATCATCAGCGCGTTACCTGCAAGTAAGTAATAGAATTGAAGTAAATGAAGAAAGTTTTGATTACTAGATATTGCGACGTTGCCACACTTCTTAGACTTTATAGTCTCCTCCCATCTCGCTCTTGCGACGCGCCGTTGCGATCGGCAGTTTGGTTTAGGAGTGAGAAGTGACAACACATTTTCGTGCCCGTTATGTAAATTTTTTCAATTTTCGATATTTGATTTCTGTTTCCTACTGTAAATAGATTCCAGCATGTCATTTATATACATCGTAAGTGTAATTATCCTAGTAACATTTAAGGCAAACAGTTATTACTTAAGTGTCACAGTTTTAAAAAAAAAATGTAATAACGGACAGCTTGGCGAGGGGTGGGAGACATTACCCTGGCGTCGGAAGGAGACTTTACCCAGGGTAATCTCTTCCGTCGTTTCTCCCGCAATATTATTTTTTATTTTATTTCAGATAATTATCCAAAAATTCTCTTCAAATATAAAAAAAAAGAAACAACTAGAAACTAGAAATGAATTATGGCTTAACCAGATAGGCGGCTATAAAGCTGGCATATGAATATGCAACAATTAATTCCAAAAAGGTTCAAGAAGCAACCAGTTTATCCAGATCAACCAGCTTTAATACAAAAAACATTACTGATTTCTTCAAAAATCTCAGAGAAGTTAGAGAAAAATACCAATTTAAAGCTCATAAGAGTAAAAGAGTGCCCCAAAGTAATAGCGAGCAAGCATGTGCGTCAAGTAGGACCAGTTACTTCAGCTGAACGTGGCAGTTCCACCATTTTTCATTTTCCCTAGGGTTAAATACAACGAATCCTTTGTAGCTGGTGGACCACCAGGCTTACAAGGTGACTCCTATCCGAGTGGATGGATGACAACCAAGAGTTTTGTGAAATTCATGGAGCATTTTGTAAAGTATTCGAACGCGTTCCTTCGAAACCGAGTCCTGCTTATCCTCGACAATCATGAAAGTCATGTCAATATTGAAGTCGCCAAATACGCAAAATTAGATAGATAGATACAAAGAAATAGTCAATATGGGAGTCGTCAACGCTTGAGAAAGCAAGACACTGTAAGAATTAGACATAGACAATTACCAGTAAAATTTCTGGTGATCACAGTACAATGGGGTTCTCAGTGGTGAGTAAGATACCATGATATTAAATAGATAATGACTTGATAATGGATATTAAAGTAGTTCTGAGAGTCAGACTAAAGGTGAACGGAGCTGAAGAAACTATAAGGTATGGGACTAGTAGTTATCATAGAGAAACAAAATTGTTATTTTATTCGTCTGTGCAAAGGAACTTATGATCTGTTTAATTGTACAAAGGCTATTATTCAGTAATTCCTAATCAGTTTGTAAATGTTCTAAAAAGTCTAACCTATTAAAATTTTTGGAGTTAACTTTTTTCAAAATTAGTAAATTACGATTGGGACTAAAATTATGTCTGTTAAATTTAATATGGTGACCAAAATCTGAGTTACCAGGTTTATTCGAGTGTTTATTAATCCGAACTTTCAAAGGTCTACAGGTTCTTCCTATATATAAAGCTTCACAGTCATTGTATTTAAGTTTATAAATTCCACTTTTTAATGCAGCGGTTCTCAAACTTTTGTTATTCACGCCCCCCTGTTTTAATTTAAAAAATGTTGCGCCCCCCAATCCGTAGACCTAGGAATTTGGACTAAAATAGGCAACATTGTCTCGTCGAGAGCGCCAAAGATGCTGTCGGAAAGTTCGCGGCGTTCGTGCCACGTATTCAAGCTTCCTGATCTTTCTCGAACGCGACTATAAATACAGAAGCGCACATACGGTATTCTCAGTCTCTCAGTGAAGGTGTTTTAACACTAAGCAAGCATTATTGTGAAGTGTGAGTGTATAAGTAGATATAGTATGGATAAATTTTTAAAACGAAAACTTGAGGATGACGGGGCTTGTACATCGACAGGTTCAGATGGAAATCGTCCGAAATCTAAAACAAGAAAATATGACCCATCATACCTAAATTTGGGCTTTACTAGCCTTGAAGTAGGTGGCGAAGAAAAACCACAATGCGTTATTTGTTTAAAAGTATTGGCTGCAGATAGCATGAAACCAAATAAATTACAGAGGCATCTAGAAACACTGCACAGAGAATATGTCAATAAACCGCGAGATTTTTTTGTGGAGAAACTCAGATTGTTTAAAAAACAAAAATCCAGCTTCCATAGAGTACTGGCAGTAAATGAGAAGGCTCTCTTGGCATCATATAAAGTGGCATACAAAGTAGCTAAATGCAAAAAACCGCACACTATTGCAGAGCAACTTATTTTACCCGCTTGCAAAGACATTGTAGAAATAATGTTTGGTGAAAATTTTACTTCACAACTTAACAATATTCCTCTGTCAAATGATACAATCTGTCGACGAATTAACGATATATCAGTTGATATGCAGCAGCAGCTTGAATCTGAGCTTACTGGAAACTTGTTTGCTATACAACTTGACGAAGCAACTGACTACAGCCACCGAGTTGTTCAAGATTACAAATGATTCTATTACTAAAATGAATTTGCAATGGAAAAATTGTGTTGCGATTTGCACCGATGGAGCTCAAGCCATGTCTGGTAAATACAACAGTTTACAAGCGCTAGTAAAAAAGGAATCCTCAGAAATTATCTGGACGCACTGCATGATACATCGGGAAGCGTTAGCATCAAAATCGCTAAGCCCTGCACTAAACATGATTTTGACAGTAGTTATTGAAGTTGTTAACTTTATAAAAACCAGACCACTAAAAACAAGGATGTTTTTTGTTCTGTGTGAAGACATGGGAGCTGAGCATCAATCTTTGTTGTTTTAGTCCTCATCCAGATGGTTGTCACGCGGTAAGACGGTTAAGCGTGTCTTTGAATTAAGAAGGGAAATAGCGATATTTTTAAGCGAGGAAGGTCACAAGCATTCAACAGATTTTTTCGACAAATTATTTTTACTGAAGCTTTCTTATTTAGTAGATATTTTTGAAAAACTTAATATACTTAATCTTCAGCTGCAAGGAAAAGACGTAAATATATTTGATTTAAGTCAAAAGATTGATGCTTTTTGTAAGAAATTGCAGTTATGGCATAACAAATTGAAAGAAAACAGTTTGGAAATGTTTCCCACATTTTGCGATTTTGTGCAAGATTCCCCATTGGAAGATATTCATAAAGCTGTGATGCTAAAAACCATAGGAAGCCATTTAGAAAACTTAACTGAGAATTTCAAGCGATACTTCTTTGCAGAGAAAGATATCAAGTTGTCAGACTGGAGCTGGGTTTTAAATCCATTCGAAAATAGACCTGTCGGACTATCACTGCAAGAAGAAGAACAACTGATAGATATTTCAACAAATCCCTTACAAAAATCAAACTTTGTTAACAAATCTTTAACAAACTTCTGGACTGAACTTCCGAACGACTACTCCGTTATAAAATCCAAAGCGCTTAGAATTCTGTTGCCTTTTCCAACGTCCTACCTTTGTGAAACTGGATTTTCTGCACTTGCTGTCGTGAAATCTAAATACAGAAATAAACTTCAAGTAGAAAATGAACTCAGAGTGGCCATCTCTAACATAGAACCAAATTTAGAGAAGTTGTGCGCCTTAAAACAAGCTCATGTTAGCCATTAGTCCTTAGAATGTTTCTTTGTCATCATTAAGTAAGTAAAATTTCAATATAGATCTTTTAAAAATCTATCTGTAGCATTTTATCATTACCATTTTATTTTTAATCTGTACTGCGCCCCCCCCCCAATCATGTAAACGCGACGCGCCCCCCTTAGGGGGCGCGCCCCACAGTTTGAGAAACGCTGTTTTAATGAACTGTTTATTTTGTATTTTGAATTGACCAAGTGTTAACTTAAATTATTTTGAAGAAAAATTTTGTATCTTTTAATTTATTATTAATAAAAAAAAAGACTTTTTGCGAGATGTTTTCATTTGAAAAAGGTAGAGCTACATATCTTGAGAGTTTGTCTACCATGGGGTAGGTTAGTTTTTGTTCTTAACTTTTTAAATTAAATTAACAATGATTTTAGAGTTGTAATCATTGTTGTAAGCAATCGATTTGAGAATATTTAGTTCTTTGTTGTAATTTGTGTGTGAAAGTGAAACGTTGTAAAGTCTGTGGATAAAACAATAAAAAGATGCCATTTTATTCTGGTGAGGATGATTGAACCAAGAAGGTATATCATGGTCAGTTTGTGTGGATTTTCTGTATATGCTGCACTCTAGTTAGTCAGATTTGTTATTGGTCAAGTCTAAGAAATTTAATTTATTTTTGGATTCAAGTTCCAGTGTAAAAGTGATGTTAGAATGGATTAAGTTTATTTTCCTTAAGAAATTTTTGGCTGTATCTGGGTTTCCTTTAATAAAAACGAGACAATCATCTACATATCATAATGTTATTCATGAACAAATCTGCTAAGAATAAGGACAAACAATTGCCAATTGCAACACTTTCGGGTTGTCTATAGAATTTCCCATTAAAGACAAATAAATTTTGAGAGAAGCAAAAGTTTAGTAATGTTAAAATTTGTGTTATAGTGTTTTCATCAACAAGCCTTGATCTAAGTAGATCACCCACTAAGGGTGTTGTTTCTGATTTTTGCTATCTACGTAAAATACTGTAGATCCAATTGTAGAATCACTGGCAGATCACAGCGATGATGCGGCAAACAAAGATCTTTAGGGAGTTAAATCATTCCATCACAATGTCCGGAATTACCCTTAAATCAAGTCCCTTCATCTCGATTTTGGGAGTCACGGTGTGGCATGACCATGTTGCTATCATCGAAAACTCGGCAAGCCAGAGGCTGGGTTTTCTATGAAAAGTTAAAAAATTTTGGACTCCTGAACTGTTGACGACGTACAAGGCTTAAATCAGACCTCTACTGGAGTATTGCTCGCACATTTGGGGTTCAGCACTAAGGCATTCTCTTCATCTTCTAGATTCCATTTAAAAGTGGGCCATTTGGTTGATAAACAGCTCAACTCTCACAGATACCCTTCACCCACTAGAACATAAAAAAAAAGTTACAGACAAGACATTACCCTACAGATATTTCCATGGAATATGCTCCAGAGATATGAAAAATCTTATACCACCACTGGCCACATTCGGCCGAAGAACTCGGCACGCTGATCAGTCTCACCCATTTACTCTCAAGATTGACATTACAAGGACCAATCTCCATCAAGAATCCTTCTTTTACAGGGCAGATACGGAATGAACAAGCTTCCAAAATCAGTTTTTTCAGAGAACTATGACCTGCAACTTTTCAAAAAGCAGGTCCACAATCATCTCCTTTTTATAATCCCTCCCCCTTCTAAAAGTCGCAGTGCGGGCCGTCCGCAGCCCACACGATAGGTCTACCCTTTTTGCGACTATTTTTAGTAAAAAAAAATGTAGGTTTTCTGTTGGAAGCGTTAAAAACATTTTACATCAGGAATTGGGTCTCAAAAACTCTCTGCACTTTGGGTTCCACGAATTCTGATGGCAGACCAAAAGCGTGTTCGGCAGATTGCAGTGGAAAAAATTTGAAGATCATTAACAGGAATCCCGATGAATTTACGCGAAAATTTCTTACGGTCACTTTGATCCGGAATCCAAAAAACAAAAAAAATTTACCAAGATCAGCAAAAAAATTATGTCATTAAGTAGGAATCAATGTCGGACACGTTTACTAACAGGCCATTACTTACTTGATCGACAACTTCATATTATGGGCTTGACACCGAGCCCCAAATGTAGCGAATGTGATGAGAAAAAAGAAACCTCTTTTAATGTACTTTACGAGAGATTATAAAGAGAATCGCATTCCCAACCATAAAATTGGTGGCGGGACTCCTCACTGGACACTGCCCTCTGAGGTATCACCTTAAAAATATGGGCAAAACAGAGAGTGATAATTGCCGCTACTGCGAGAACTTAGCTGAAACTGCAGAACATTTACTATGCGAATGCCCAGAGCTTTTCTGCAAGAGGCTCAAGTTTGTGGAAGGGGCCTTCTTAATGCCCTTCGATGTCAGGAACTTAGCTCCCAGGAAACTGATAAACTCGAAATCCCGGGCCTCGAATAGATTAAGGGTTATGCACAAAAGATCTGATTGGTCGAAGTGCTTGAAAGGCAGCATAGTCTTCACGACCTCCCACCCCTACGATCTACAATCTACCCAAACATGAGAAAAATTTCTCCACCATTCTACGTTTGGACCAGAAAGAGAAGCAAGAGTA